>JAJPUD010006044.1:46384-64714 GCA_023553655.1 Myrmecobius fasciatus | reverse complement strand
ATAATCAAAATTATCCATCTGGTGTTCAATTAGGAGTTCCAGGTCTTCTTTGGACATAAATTTATTCCATCTCCACAGGTCTGAGAGATAAACTATATTACGTTCCTCTAACTTGCTTACAAAGTCCCTCTTTATATCTAGATCATGAACCCATTTAGATCTTATCTTGGTATGTGGTGTTAGGTATGGGTCAAGCCCTAATTTCTTCCACACTAGTTTCCAATTTTCCCAGCAGTTTTTGGGATGGCCACTAGTTTTATGGTCCCTAGTCTTGATTCTTGATCAAATTAATATTTGGAGGACCTTTCCAGCTCTTTATAGTGATGGGTTTCCCTATTTTGACATTTATACATCCCCAAATGAATGTACCAGTGTTTTATCCATCTCATTTAATCCTCACAACCAAACCAGCCCAAAAGACTCGTTTCCTGAGCTCTGCATTACATAGGCCTCTGTGCCTATGACTTCCCTTCTCACCTTTGCTTATTGAAATTATTGGGATCATAAATCTGAAGCCAGGAGGCATCTTATTTAAAAGATGAAATTTCTCTGGGAGAGATTCAATGATTTGTTCAAGTGATAATTCAGAGATAGGATCTGAATCCATATCCTCTGACTCCAGAACCAGGACTCAGCCCTGCATCATGCTGACATCTAAGTTGCTTCAAGACTCAAATCAAAACCTATCAATATCTGACAATTTTTTTTAAAGTATATTTAAGGAGCTGAAGAGGAAAGACTAACAATTAGAAAAGGTCTTTATTGAAATATTTCTTGTTGGAAATTAGGGATTAAGATTTTACTCATAATACTTGAAATTTGTTTAAAATAGCACAAATTGAAAAATAAAAATACTGAATTTTAAAGAATGAACCTATTATTTGGAGTATTTTTAAAAATAACATTTTAATATGACTTATTTATAGATTCATTTACTTGTATCAGATCAAGTTGCATCCCACTAAATACAATAATTGCTTAAAGATTGAATAATATGATTAGCCTAAAATATGACTCTTGATTCTGACAATGGAAAGTACTGTTTTAAAATTATCAACTAATATTGTAAATTCCAAAACTCAGAGCACTTAAATTCCTTTCAATCTATTCAACCAGGATTTATTAGGGCCCCATTATGTTGCAAGGCACTGTGCTAGGTGCTGAAGATGAAAAGACAAATGACAAGTAGTTCTTACCCTGGAGGAACTTGCATTCTCTTGGTGGATAAGATGACATATAGAAAAAAAGATTATTTAAGAACAAAAAATTAGTAGTTTAGGAGATCAAGAAAGAATTGTTAGGAGGTAGTGCATGAGCTGAGTCTTTAAGGAAAAGAGAGACTACAGAGGAAAATTTTACAATCAGGATAATCTGGGAAATTCATGGAGCTGGAGAATGAAGATGGAATGCTAAGTAACAGGAGTAGCAAAGATGCTAGCTTGGCTGGAATATCTAGTGCCAGAAAGGGAGTGATGTGAAATAATTCTGGAAAAGGTGTACTGGAGTCAGACTGGGAAAGACTTTAAATGCTATACTGAGATTCTGTTTTATTCTAGAGGCAATACTAAAAGTCTGGAGGAAGTATAATGATCAGACTTTTGCTTTAGGAAAATTATTTTGGCAATTAAGTGGAGAGTGGCTTGAAAGGAGGAGATACTAAAAGCAGGGATACTGAATGAGAAGTCATTGCATTGGTCCAAGTAATAAATGGTGAGAGCCTTAACTGGGGTGGTGGCTATGTGAGTGGAGAGAAGAGGGCTAAAGCAAAAAGATGTGATGGTAAGATTATTGACAAAGTTTTGTGACTAGTGGACACAGGAGGTATAAGGAAGAAGAATGGAGGATGATGGGACCCCAAGATGGGGCCCTCTAACACCTAACATGAATGTTTGGAAGAGATAGTGGAAAGCATTTAGAAGGGGATATAATTCCATTTTGAACATGATGAATTTAAAATGTCTACCAAACATCCAAATGGAGCTATCCAGCAAGTAAGTGGAGTTATTGAATCTGTATAAATGGATTTGAGAGTTATCTGCCTCTCAATGATAATTGAATCCATGAGAGCTGATGAGATCATCAATGTTCAGTTGTTTCAGTCATGTCCAACTTTTTGTGACTCACTTTGGGGTTTTCTTGGCAAAATTACTGGAGTAGCTTTCATTTCTCTCTAGAGCTTATTTTACAGATGAGGCAAATAGCTTACCCTGTCTGATCTTAGTATCTGAGGCTAATCTGAACTCAGGAAGATTAGTCTTTTTGACTTCCTGACTGTGCCATTTAATTGCCCTAACGATATCTCAGTGTAATTGAACCTATGTTAGCTGATGAGAACCCAAATATTCAGTCTTAGGTTTTCAGGATCATTATAATCATGAATACCTCTATAGCCAGCAATAATGGAATTTTCTTCCACAAAGTTATTAGGAAAAATGCTATTAGCTTTGATGGCATGTATCCCTTGAGAACTGTTAAAAAACAAACCAAAGTAAATTGCAGCATTTGTGTACAGATTCAGATGATTGGAATAAAATAGAGAACAATGATGAACTTTGTCAGCTTTTTAGACAAGGGGAAAACTTTTGAATCAAGGACACTTTGATGTTGTGTAAAAAGGTATCTTGCCTGGGACAAATCAGGAAGAATTGTCACTTTTATGAGATAGGAACTTTGTTTCTTCCTTTTGGTTGCAAAGATTAAGCCCCTGCAAGGGAGAATGGAGAGAATCCTGCCATAAATCCCTCAAAATCTATCCTAGTGTTCAGCATATGATAGGCACTTAACACGATGAATTGATGAATGCATAGTTGAGCACTGAAAAATAAAAAATAAAAAAAGTTGTTGGGTGCAATTATGAACTTGAAAGGGGAGCACAGAAAGGTTCAGTATAATAGGCAAAGTGCTAGATAGGGAATAAGGAAGACTTGAATGCAAATTCTGCCAATGACTCTTAGTGGTTTTGTTATCTTGGACAGTTCATATAATCTCTCTGATTTTCAGATTTTCTCCTCTCTATAATGAAGAAGTTGGATTGGATGACTTTTGAGGTTTAACTAGCTTTAAATCTATGATTTTATGAATTGGGACAATGGAGAGCAGCAAAGAACAATCCAGGAGCCATCTCCAGGAAACAATGGGAAATGACAGGGATTCTACCAGCAAAGAATAACACTTAAAGCCACCTGGAGAGGGGGGTTGTAAGAAGAAAGAATCAACATGGGACAACTTCTAAGTGACTAGAGCACTTAGCAAAGTACAATATTTTGAAAATGGCAACTTATTTGAGAGTTTAGGGCTTTTTTTTTTGCTTTCATTTCTTCCTTTCAATAGAACTCTGTTCTGTAATATTGTGAATCTTTGAAATATTTCCCTGAGGCTTTTAGGTGGCACTGTGGATAGAGCTCTGGAACTGGAATCTGAAAGATGTGAGTTCAGAGCAAGTCACTTAAACTTGTTTGCTCAGATTCCTCATCTGTGAAATGGGGATAATAATAATACCTACGTCCCAGGTCTGTTGTGAGTATCAAATGAAATAATAATTGTAAAGTACTTAACACAGTATCTGAAACATAATAAACACTATGCAGATATTAGTTGTTATTGTTGTTGTTATGTTCTTTCAAATGGCAGGTGGTCTGAGTGTCCTACTTGGTTACCATTGAAAAGAGTTCACTAAGCTATTATGGGGATGGGGGTGGGAAAAGGAGCAAAGAAAATCTAGATGTTTTACTTGAAAACCATCCACATAAAAGTGGTAATTGAAACTATGAGAAAAGAATATGGAGAGAAGAGAGTCTAGAACAGGACCTTGGACAGAAGGATCTAGAACAGGACCTTGGACAGTTCCTATATTTGGTCAGAAACTAAAGAAGGAAAGAATCATAAAGAAGGAAGAGTTCATTTGCTGAGGAATGGTCAAGGATGAGGATTTGGAAGAAGCCACTGAATTTGGCAATTAGAAGGTCAATGGGATCTGATGAAAGTCAATGGAGTCATGGAAATGGGGGCCAGATTAAGAAATGTTGATAGTAAGAATACCTGTTTTATGCATGCTGGGAGACCTTCCACTTTGAAAAGTAGTGACAACACCATTGTAGGAATCATCATTAATTTTTTTTTTCCTGAGTGGAGAGAAGAGCAAGGGAATAGCATTTATATAGTGCCTGCAGTGTGCCAGGCACTGTGCTAGACACTTTGCATGTTATTATCTCAGGCTTCATCTCTGCTGAAGCATAAAAAGGCCAGTCCACTGGGGAACTGGGTGTCCAAGTTCTGGTAGAATACCTCTTACCCTGCATGAGGCAATGGTTTTCTGACCCAGTCTTGCTAATGACTATAATAAAAGTGGAGCCAGAAGAGATTAGTTGATTAAGTAACCTTTTTTTAACTTTAGGAATTATGTTAATCATTTTGAGCACTTATGGTCCATGACTACTTCGTTGTATTGTAATCCTGACCGTGAATCACTGGATTGGCCCAGTGTGTAAAATCTGAAGAGTGGCTGGTGGGGAGGTTAAGAAAATAATGGAGAGTGCAGACTTTTTAGAAGTGTGGCTGGGAAGGGGAGAAGTATAATAAGCAATGTAGATAAGGGATAGCAAATGAAGACTTCTGTTTGGGATGTGGTTGACAAGAGTAGTAAAGGAGTCATTAGAGAGAAGATTAATGAGTAAGCAAGTTATGAGTTAAAGAGATAAAGGGGTAAAGCCAAGTTGACAGAGAGTAAGGGGTAATGTCTTTAGGATCAGAACCAATTTTGACATGTACCAGCTGTTTGTGACATTGGGCAAATCTCTGAGTCTTACTTTCCCCATCTATAAGATGGACTTAATACTTTATAATACTTCTCCCTACAGGTTCATTGTGAGAAAAGTGCTTTGTAAAATTTAAAACATTATTTAATGAATTAATAGTAATTATAATATTATTCTAAGAAAGATGGAAAATTTTAAATCAGGACATACAATACCTTGTCTGGAGTGTTTATCAAACAAACATTTAGAATTCCAGTCTCTTCTATTTAACCAAAAGGTAAAGTATTAGGTTCTGTAAGATGATCAATGAAAAGTTTTATAAATGTGATAACTGGATGTCATAGAAAGGGTATTGGCTTGAGACTTGGGTTTGACTCCCATCTCTGTCATAATCTAAGTACCTGATCTTGAGTAAGTTATTTCATTTTCTAGGTTTCTTCAGATTCTTTATTTATAAAATATTCTGTAAAGTTCCTCCCAAGTCTAACATTATCTGATTCTAATTACACAAAATATTCCTTCTTATGGTATTGTTATTTATCTAGTTTTAAAATTGATATCCCATACCACTACACACCTGTCAGATTGGCTAAAATGACAGGAAATGATAATGATAACTGTTGGAGGGGATGTGGGAAAACTGGGACACTGATACATTGTTGGTGGAATTGTGAACGGATCCAACCATTCTGGAGGGCAATTTGGAACTATGCTCAAAAAGTTATCAAACTGTGCATACCCTTTGACCCAGCAGTGTTTCTATTGGGCCTATATCCCAAAGAGATTTTAAAGGAGAGAAAGGGACCCACATGTGCAAAAATGTTTGTGGCAGCCCTTTTTGTAGTGGCAAGAAACTGGAAATTGAAAGGATGCCCATCAATTGGAGAATGGCTGAATAAATTATGGTATATGAATGTTATGGAATATTATTGTTCTGTAAGAAACGACCAGCAGGAGGATTTCAGAGAGGCCTGGAGGGACTTGCATGAACTGATGCTGAGTGAAATCAGCAGAACCAGGAGAACATTATACACAGCAACAAGACTATACGATGATCAATTTTGATGGACATGATTCTCTTCAACAATGATGTGATTCAAACCAGTTGTTCAGCAATGAAGATAGTCATATACATCCAGAGAGAGGCCTGTGGGAACTAAGTGTGAACCACAACACAGCATTTTAACGCTTTCTGTGAATATTTCCATGCATTTTGTTTTCCTTCTTAGGTTGTTTTTTCTTCTTCTCTTTCTATATCTGATGTTTCTTATGCAGTAAGATAACTGTATAGATATGTATACATGTATTGTATTTGTCATATAATTTATCCTATTTAGCATGTATTAGATTACCTGTCATCTAGGGGTGGGGGGTGGGGGGAAGGAGGGGAAAAGCTTGGGAAAAAAAGTTTTTGCAAAGGTCAATGTAGAAAAATCACTCATATGTTTTGTAAATAAAAAGCTTTATAAAAAAAATTGATATCCCGGGGCACTTAGATGGCACAGTGGATAGAACACAGATACTGCAGTCAACAGGACCAGAGTTCAAATTCAGCTTGAGACATTGTAAAAACAGAGAAATTAAGGCAGGGTTTTTAATCTTTAATGTGGAGAGTTTAGGCTAGCTGGCTTCATGGGACTCTTGTCCAAAGCATTCAGGCCAGATAAACCAAGGAAGGGAACTTATATAGGGTTTAGCTAATTAGAGTTTAACAAGGCAGATAAATGGGGCAAGGATGCTGGGAGGACAGACAAACCATAATTCCAGGAAAGGATCATAACTTAATCCTGACAGGATAGGGGTCAAGATAAGAAGGTCGAGAACAGGAGACAGCAAGGCAAGGAACAATACTCAAAAGGAGGGGAAATTATCCTAGCAAGGATTGAGATAAAGCATCTGGAGTTTATGGCACAATGGTATGTAAAAGTGGTCAGAGCTTCAAGGTTTTTCCTAATGGCAAAGAAGGGGGGTGGCTATGATTCCCAACATATCCAGCACCCAACAACATTTACTAGCTGTGTGACCCTGGGCAAATCATTTAACCCTGATTTCTTCAGCCCTACTTAGCCCAGTACATTTACAAGTAGTATTTCATTCTTCACAAATACAGATCTATTAAATTCCCAACATTGATCTCCAGGATACACTCAAAGGACAAATAAATAATAATTTATTTGAATTTTACGGACAGTTGACATTTCTTTGTTCTCGCACCTTTAAAACCATCACAAATTTGAAAGAAGATGATTTTCTCTTTTTTTGGCCACAAGGATCCGATATCCCAGTTTCAAAAAATTATAAGACAATAAAATACACATGACACTAAAATTATCTAGAACATATTTTAATCTTTGATGATGCAGAAGGCACCTTAATTTCTTCAAGTTTGCTCTATACCATCTTTATATTTATGAGTTATTATAGGTGCTGGGAATTATTAGTAAGTAGAGAGATTCATGGTTGAAAGAATGAAGACTGTCAAAGTCAAAGAATGACTTTGACTGTAGCAGGTTAGAGACAAAATGGAGGCACTCTTTTTAATTTGGACAATGGAATTCTGGCTCTGTTCTACAGCGTTTATATTTCAGGCTGTTATGAGCTGAAAAATTAATGGCTTAATGAACTGCTTAATGGAGCACATTATAAAACGCAATAGTTTAAACCCATTAATATTTTTTAAATAATTTTAATCTGTATAGAAACACAAAGTATGTATTACTTCATCATCCTTGCTTATTAGTATTTTATCAAATGGATAGTTCTGTCTTTACTAGTCATCAATATCATCTGACCATCCTCTCAGGAACCATTCTAACTGACTGGGCAGATAATGAACAATTCTTTATTACTGACCAGATGTGTCTTTTCTTTGGCTTACAGGGTAGTTTTTCCTTGGAAATATTTTTCATAATAAATCATAGATGTATAAAGGATTTTTTCAAAAATATTCCAAAATACAAAAGTCAGCAACATTTTTACAAAGGAAAATAGATTTGCCAATGAAAAGGAAATCTTTGCAGATTATCCTGAAAGGTAGTCTCAGGGTCCAAATATTCTACTTTATGAAATGGTTCATCTGTAAACTACATTCAATTGTTAGAGTCTTTTTTGCATATCATGTCTTAATGGAAAGCGATAAGATAAAAAGGAAATATGAATTTAAAATCTCTTGTCCCACATGGCCTAATGGCTTATTACTTAGATAATATTCCAAGTGTAAAAAGCTTCCCCTACTGCATTGTCAAGGTTGAAATTAAACCTTCTGCTCTTTTCTTTCAGGTTATAAGCTATGCTTCACCTAGCAAATGTAACCTGGGCCCCTTTGGCTTTCATATCTTATCATTGTGCTATTTATATCCCACTATATGAATAAAATACCATACAGTACAGTTAATGTGTGAGCTTTGCCTTAAAATTTTCTCTTCATGAGTTAAGGAGAAGAGAAAAATAATTTTTAACAGTATAGGATGGAATGGGGAGTGATGCTGGATCTTATTGCTTAATTCAATCTGAAGCATTCTCAAAGTAAGGTCTCCCTATTTGGAAAAAGGGCAGAATTAAGTACACCTTTACATCTGTACTGTTGGCCTTCAGGGTCTGATGTGTGGAATCCTTAGCCTTGGGACATATTCCAAAGTGTCAGACCAATTATCACCAGTTATTCAACCTGTAGACCTCAAGAACAAGCCCAGTACTTTCTTTCTTAGGATACCAACTGTCTCTATAATAAGACTGCCCGAAGAAGCAGTCTTTATTCTTTTCATTGCACAATCCCGATGGACAGAAATCTTGGGTTTCTAGCACTTTGTACAGAATTAAAGTTTGTTGTTGCTAAGTCATTTTTCATTCGTGTCTGACATGATCCCATTCATGACTTCATTTGGGATTTTCTTGGCAAAGAGACCAGAGTGGTTTGACATTTCCATTTCCAGCTCTTTCTTACAGATGAGGAAACTGAGGCAAAACAGGGCAAGTGACTTGCCTAGGATCACACAGCAAGGAAGTGTCTGAGATTGGATTTCGATTTAGGAGGATGAGTCTTTCTGATTCTAGGCCCAATGCTCTATCCACCACCTGACTGCCCTCAAAAAGACAATTGTCAAGAGTAAGCCCTTTAATAAATGTTGGATTGGAGTAGAAGCTTAACAGAAATAGAGGACTGGGTTTCTCATCCCAGCTTAACTTTCTTTGTGACCTTGGAGCTAGGTGAAGAGTATAGTATATAGGGAACTGGGCCTGAGGTCAAAGGCTTGTGAGTTTAAATCTAGCTTTTGACAGTAGCAGTGTGATCTTGGATACTATTGTTTGCCTCAGTTTACTCAACTGTAAAATGGAGATGATTTAACAATACTTGGCACATAGTCCATACTTAGTAAATGCTTCCTTCCTTTCTTCAACAAGTCACTTAATCACTCTGGCCTTTAGTTTTCTAATCAGTAAAATGTCCCCCCCAGCTCTAATTCTGATCCTATTCATGTAATATCTTTTCCTTGTCTTTCTTTGTCCTGAAATCTAAGTCAAGTCACTTAATTTTTTCCAAAATGAGGAGTTTGAATTAGATGATGTCTAAGGTAGAGCTCTCACCATGCATTTTTAAATTGTGATTATTACTGTTTCAAGAAAAATAATCAAAACTTCAAAGCATTGTGAAAAGCTGAAAAGTCATCCATTTTCAAAAGGAAATGTCAGCTAAGTGTATGGAGGCGCACATTCACATTTTAATCCTATGACTCTGAAGACAAGTTTGCATTGTTTGAAGGCAGCTCTTCCACATATGCAGAAGGAAAATGGCCCTTTTTTCCTTTTAAGGATCCAAACCACCAACCTTCATTTTGCTTTTCATATATAGTCACGATGTCTCCTGTTGAGAAAATGCATGTGATTAGACAAGAAAAGCGCCACAACTATTTCAAAGTCTGGGAGACTACTTACTTAAACTTTTTAACAAAGAGAGTGAGAGGAAGGATGAGGCAAAAACTGAATTGAGTCTTTTTCTGTATCCTTAAGACAGCAAAATTATGTTGTTTTAAAACCAGAATGTCCCATTCTGTTAACAGTGTACTTTGCATCATATTTATTTATAAAAACAATGGCTAACATCTACATAACTTTATATAGTTTGCAGATTTCCTTCATAGCAACCCTGGTAGGTAGGTGTTATTATTATTTCCATATTAAAGATTTAGAAAATTATTGGTAAATGAAAAGCTAAGGTAATTATTGTGGTCCTGTTGCTAGCTACAAAAGGGCATAATAGGAATTGCAAAGACTTCCCAACCCAAATATGAAGTATACCTGTAAGTGTTCCCTCTGAAGAGGACTAAGATTATCAAAGAGGCAGCTAAGTGGTGCGGTGGATAGAGTTCCAGACTTGGAGTTAGGAAGACTCGTCTTCATAAGTTAAATCTGTCTTTAGGAACTTACTATGTAGCCCTGGCAAATCACTTAATCCTGTTGGTCTTAGTTTCCTCATCTGTAACATGAGTTGGAGAAGAAAATGGGAAACCACTCCAGTATCTTTGCCAAGAAAACCCTCCAAAAAAGAGTCAGATAAAAGTAAAAAAGACTGTCAAAAAATTGATTTGAACTCAGAGATTCTCTGTTATACTGGATGGGTTCAGCTGTCAACCTGACTCACAAAAAAGTTAAATTTGTTAGAGATATAGACTGGCTCCCTAAAGAGGTATAAATATTCCTTGTGGAGAAGCAGCAGCCTAGTCATAGCAGAGAAGTGGCAGGTGGCAGCAGCTGAATTGAAGAGTTGGCAATTTTGTCATTTTTGGTGAGCACCAGAAAAATGATTTGGGGCAAGCAGAATGAAAAACATCTTCAAGTCCATTTTGTAATGGACATGGACTTGAAAGAGCTTGGACTTTAGGACACAAGATCCTGATGGAGGAAGAAACCCTAAAAAGCTAGCTTGTTAGTAGAGATCCCAAAACAAGAGCTGCTGTTAGGAAGCTGTTGCTGAGAGAGAGAGCAGTAGAGAGGCCAAATTAGGGAAGAGCTGAGATGATTCATCACCTGAGATACGGCTCATGGGAAAAGGAAGTGTTTCCTATTTTAATTAATGATTTTTGTTAATTAGGAGCAAAACTCTTCTTTCCTATTGGAGTACTAGTGCCCTCTGTATCCCCTTTATTTCTATGCCCTGAGGAAATCTGATTGTTTTTCCCTAGATATAATTCTGCTCAATTGAGAAGGCAGCGGATCAGCAAAGAGATAGCCTAGTACTAGCTTCCCAAGAAGAGAGATATTCTAACGAACACAATCCAGAAATGTGAGTTGTATGGGAAAAGGTTTTTCTTTTCCCAACAATAGTATGGCATAGCTTTGAAAGATGGCAGAGAGCAGACTCACAATTGTATTTCATAACTCCTCTATACAGACATAGAAAGTACTTCATATGAAGTCTTGGTCAGGAAATCCAAGGAAAAAATCAAAATGAGTCAATTTTTTTTGCAGCCCAGATGAGAATAGGCAAACAGAGATCTTTGGACAATGGAGAATAGGTCTAGCCAGAAATGACTATATGAAAATCCTAGAGCAATAGAGGATGCAAGGGAGAGTATTATTTCTTTTTGATTTTGCATGCCCAGCACCTACTATAGAATCTTGCATATAACAGGTGCTTAATAAGTTCACCTAGCTACTATTCTGTTTAATTGCCTATTGTTTTGAATTAATATGTGATTTATTTTGATCTGAAAAAAAGAACATTGGTCCATGAAGTATTGCTTAGAAGAGATGCTGATATAAAGAGCACTTTGAACTAGGATATAACTTTGGAGGGATATTAGGCTACATATAAAAATATAAATATTAAATAAGTAAAAGTTAGGTAGTTTTCAATTAAACATAAAAATTAAAAGGCCTTTAGAACAACTAGTTAAAGTAAACAGAACTGACAAAATACTTCACTAATTTTTAATTGTTCCATAATAGTAGAATGTATTTAGACAAATTTTGGAGATAAAACTTGCAAACAAATACATCACTGATGAAACTAGGAATTGTTCCAACCATTCTGGAAAGCAATTTGGTTTTGTTTTTCAAATTTTATTATTTATTTTTAACATTTAAAAATATTCAGTTCCAAATTTTCTCCCTCCTTCCTATTCCTCCTCACCCATTGAGAAGGCAATAATTATACATGTGAAATCATGCAAAACATATTTCTATGTTAGCCATTTTGGAGAAAAAACAAGAAAAATATAAAGTGAAAAAAATCTGCTTCAATCTGCATTTAGAGTTCATTAGTTCTCTTTATGGAGCTAGGTAGCATTTTTCATAATGGGTCCTTTGGAACTGTCTTTGATCATTGTATTGATCAGAGTGCTCTTTCATAATTGATCATCATTACAATAGTTTTGTTACAGTGTGAAATGATCTGCTGGTTTGGGAAAGCAATTTGAAATGACACCAAGAAAGTTAACCAAACTCTGTATACACTTTTATCCAGCTATATCTTTAATTGGGCCAATACCTCAGAGAGATCAAAAAAGGAGGAGAAACATTTTTAGGCACAAATATATTTATAGCAGCTTTTTTCCTGACACCAAGCTATTGGAAACTAAAAGGTAATCTTTCTATTGGGGAATGACTAAGCAAATTGTGATATATGAATTAATAAAATATTATTGTGCCATAAGAAATGATAGAGCTACTATGTGATTCAGTGGGTAGAATACTGGTCCTAAAGTCAAGAATACTCATCTTCCTGAGTTCCAATCTGGCCTCAGACACTTAACTAGCTGTGTGACCCTGGATAAGTTGCTTAACCCTATCTATAGATTAATTTCCTCATTTATAAAATGAGTTGGAGAAGGAAATGGCAAACCATTCCAGTATCTTTGCCAAGAAAATCCCAAATAGCATCACAAAGAGTCTGACACAGTTGAAATAACAAAAAAAAATTGATAAAATAGACAATTTCAGAGGAAACCCCATGGGAAGACCTTTATAAACTGATGCAGAGCAAGATGAGCAGAATTAGAACAATGTATGAAATGATAACATAATAGAAAAAGTACTTGGAAACAGTTTAAAATTTGGATCAAAACGATAGTAAATAATAAATCATATTGCAAATCTGCCATTCATCTCTGGACAGAGAAGTAATGAATTTAAAATGAAGAAACAAATTTTTAGATATGGCTAATGGGTGGGAGGGGAAGAAGAGATAGTCAGAGGAGGGAACAAGCATTTATAAAACACTATGTGCTAGACACTATGCTAAGTGGCTTTACAAATATTATCTCTTTTAGTCCTAATGACAACATAGGGAGAGAGATGCTATTAATATTCCCATTTTACAGCCAAGGAAACTGAGTTATACAAAGGTTGCCCAAGATCACAGAGCTGATAAGAGTCTGAGGTCACATTTGAAATCTAGGAATATACTCTAGCATAGCTGCCTGAGAAGTAGACTAATTTTTTTAATGCTTGTTAATATATGTATATATAGATTTGTAAGTATATACTTTTAATATTCAATTTAAATTATTTAGATTTATTTTAAGTTTAAAGAAATTATATAACTATATTGAATCTAAACTTTAATTCAGGATAATTTGGCAAATTAATTTTATAAATTATATATTGTATATAAGCATGCCACATGTAAACATGTGTTTATTTATATATATTATATATAGTATGTGCAAGTATGTGCATACATGCATACATACAAATTTTTCAAGGACATGAATAATTATATTTTTCTCTTTGCATCCCTTAACATAGTTGTTAGTACATAGTAGAGGCTTACTAAATGTTTGTTGAATTAAGTTAATAGACTTTATTAGGCTACTCATTCTTCAGCTTCTGCATTTTTCTTCTGGTAAGAAAAAGCTTTTAAATTATGAGATCTTACATTTAAATAGCACTTTTTGTCTTACAAAATAATTTTCTTACAGCAACTTCTTGAGGTAGATAGTAAAAGTCTTATTATGTCCATTCTAATAAGTCTAATTTAATTTAAAGCTTCTTAAACTTAGTTGTGTCCCCATATGAGGTAGGATAACTAAATGCAGGATCACAAAATTGTGATATATTATCAGTAAATGTTTGATTTGTATACCTATTTTATATACTTAAATCTTTGGGATTGTATAAAAATTTCTTGGGCAAAAAGGGGTCATGAGTGGGAAAAGATTAAGAACCCCTGCTGTGGATGAGAAAACTGAGACTTTAGGAGCTTAACTCTCTTGCCTGAAGTCACAATGCTGCTAAGTATCAGAGCTTGGACTCAAGTTAAGTCCTACTTTCTGACTCCAAGTCTAGCCATTTATTTTTCTTTGTTAGTCAACAATCAGTCGGTCAACAGGGGTGTGTTATTTATTTATTCCTGTGTAAAATGAGAGGTATATGTTTATTAGTCAATGCTACTCCTGCCCAACAGATTTTCTACTGTCTTTTCTATTTCTTTATAAGATGATTCCTAGCCTTTCTTCCACTCAATTCCCTAGAGTCTTTCTTCCTCAGATGGCTTGCTATTAGGGAGCTATAAAAAATCCTTGTTGCAGCCTTCATTATTCAGAGGAATAATTGCCCCATTTGAACTGCATGGCCAGCCCACCAGAGTTGTCCTCTGAGGAACTCTGCTGAACTGGCCACATTGTTCAAATGCCAAATGTATGCTTGCCAGCAAAGATTATATTATGGAGAACTCATACAAATCAAGCACTCACAAGGTGGACAGAAAAAGTGATATGAGGACACTTTCAAGATCTCTTTTAAGAACTTTAGAATTGACTGCATAACTTGGGAGACACTGGCACAGGATGACCCATCATGGTGTGTGTGCTCTCATCAGACAAGGTACGGTGCTCTGTGATCAAAGCAGAATTGAATTAGCCCAAAGGAAACATAAGATTCACAAAGTTAGAGAAGCTACCCCAAGTGTTCATAGGGACCATTTGTGTCCAACCTGTGGCAGAGCATTCTGAGCTTGTATTGGTCTGATCAGCCACAGTTGGACACACTGTAATTCAACTCTAACACAGTAATGTCATTTTGGTCCTCTTCAAGAATGAAGGACAGCAGCTGAAAGGAAGCCCCATTAGAACTCACTTGCATTTTTGCCTTTAGGCATGGACAGATAGGATTATATAATTGACAAAGTGACATAGTTGGATTATAATTTTTCAAAAAGACAAAACAAAAATTAGTGATCAAATAGCCCTCGTGAGGACGTGTTTCCTTTAGCCAGCCCCCAGCAAATTAATGTGGTCTTGGTTTTTAGAAAGTGTTGTGACCCAAATTTAAAGTCATAGGATGCCTAGCAAGAAAACAAGATACCAAACAGGAAATCAACAGGTAAACACATTATCAGGAAACCACATAGCACAGGCTGGGATTCAGGAGACCTTCCTTCTGATCAAACAAGGACAAATGCAGTTTGGGAAAAGTCCTCTCATCTTTTATACCCTGGGACTTCAAATAGAGAACCAGACTATCCTGACTGATTCCAGAGAATCCATGATGAAGAATGCTACCCACCTCCTCACAGAGATGATGGACTATTATGTAGAATGAGACATTTGGGGATATGTTTAATAAAGGAACCTGTTTTACTTAACTATGTGTGTTTGTTACAGGGGTCTTGTTTTTCTTTTTTGGTGGGTGAAGAGGAAGAAAAAATAAAAATGTGTGATAACTGACATTTTTTTTTCCAAAAAGCTCATAGCTAGCACTTTATGATTTCTTGCTTCACCCTCTCATTTGAGCTTCACAATAGATCTCATGTACAATTATCTTTCTGTTCTATGTATGTAGAAATACTATTTTATGTTAATTTTAAAATTAAATTTAAAAACAACAAAAAAGTTGTCGATCTGAGAAGAAAACAAAAAATTAAAAAAAAAAAGGGTGAACTCCAGACTACTGGAAATGATTCATTCCAACTCATTTACTTACTACAAGGTAGATTCAGGAGAGAGCCAGATGTCCTGACTCCCAGGAGATTTTTATACATATAGCAGCCTTCCCATTCTCAGAGAATAATCTGATGATCACCGAAGTAATGCATAAAGTGTTTTATCTTTCTAAAATCAATAATTTTCTTGTTCTGATTCAATAATTATTAAGTGTCTACTAGGTAGTGAAACATTATGCTAGGCACTGAATGAGATACAAAAATGAATAAGACTTCTAACAATCTAGCTTGCTAAAGAAACAGCATTAATTCAAGGATTTGTAAGAGATGATGCTTTTAAAGTTTTTACTAACATCTTTCTCTTTATCAGAAAAATACTGCCAGATGAACCTAACCAGAGCAAACATAGTGCAAGGTCTTTTCCCTTGTATGGCCATGAGTCATCTTAGACCGACTTGAGTTATTGGAGCCATTTTTCATTCATCAGTAGCATTCCCTTCATGCCTAATGATCTCTCTCTGACCAATACTCCCAGATCTTTGCCCTAGAACTAATGGTCCCACTATGTGGGACAATAGAATATTTAAAAGGCACTTCATGTCCTATCTTCCTGCCTTTTCATTGGCTGTTTCCCAGTCTGAAATGTACTCTCTCCTTCTGCTTCTTAGAATTCCTTCCTTCCTTCAAGATTCAGCACAAATACCACCTTCTATAGGAAGTCTTTCCTGAGTGCCCTGTGCCCCATGCCTCTGAATTGCTGCTTCCCTCCTTCCATAAACTTCCCTCTACTCATTTTTATAGTCTGGGTAATTAGCTTAACCTCTCTCAGCCCCAATTTCCCCATGGATAAAATGGAGATAATAATAGCATTTACTTTTCAGGATTATTTTGAGGATCAAATAGAATACTGTGTGTGTGTGCCTGCATGTGTATAAATACATATATACCTTTGAAAATTTTAAGTGTGTTATAAACTCTTATTTTCATTATTGTTATTATTTTCTTTTTTTTTCTTTACACCCCTCCACAAACATCTCCCCCTATCCCAATCACACACATACACTTTGTTTTCTCTGATACAAAGTAAGCTTCATGAAAACAGGAACTGCTTCAATTTTCTCTTTGTATCTATATCATTCAGTTTGTTTCCTGACACATGGATAGGGACTTAATGATTGATGGTTAAAGGATTATTGTTAAATCCCTTTAAGTAAGATTTAGCTCTCTACAGGATACCTACATGAAACTCTACCAAATTAAAATCTTAAATGGTAGCAGACTACAGTGGAAAGTTTATAGGCTTTGGAATCATGAGACATGGGCCTTACTCTTGATTGTCATTAGCTAGCCATGTTACCTTGGCAAATCACTTTCAAGGTTTCCTAGGCTTCAGTTTTTTTCCTTTCTAAAAATGAAGAACTTTAATGATCTTTAAGATTCCTTTTCACTGACATTTTAAGAGCCTAAGATCCTGGGAGCTTCCAAGCATAAAACATATTAAATTCCTGAGATTGACCACCAAGCATAAGAAATACTAATTCACTGAATGGCCTTCACCAAATGCTTTTTCCTTCATGAGCTTATGCTTTGAAAAGTGGAGTTAGCGAATTTGCACTGACTTTATGAGGTTGTCATGAGTTAGAACACAAACAAGTACTGTCTGAGCATATAACTAAGACAAATGGAGGAATTTGCTTGTGGAGTTATTTTTTTTTTAAATAGAGAAAGGTCTCTAAGCATTTGAAAATGTCTCTTACCTTTTTCCAAATTTAACTCATCCTCTTGTCTGGCTTGAAATGGATATAAGGCTTTGCATGTACCATTACCAAGACTGGTAGTTCCTGAAGCTAAAAATATATTAATTTGCAATTATTACAAGGTTTCATTTGACAGAGAAATATAGTAGACATCTGTGTAGTTAAATAGCAACTTTTTATAGGTTCTCAGCCAGGACCTTACTTTGTTCTTATAGCTATAGAATTGATCTTGAATCACTTCCCTACTCTGTCTCATAACTGTTCAAGCCTTATCAAAACCTATCTTGTGTTCCCTACCCCACCTTGGTTCCTCCTCTTCAGCCCCAGAATAATGAAGGAAACAATTATACTAGATTTCTAGTATAAAAACTAGCACATTAGGGTCCTTTAAAAATGTGCATTTTCTAATCTTAATTGGGCTCTCACTATTGCTTGGCAAATAGTTTCTTTTTCTCTAATTGGCTAACAATTACAACAGCATTTTTCAGGAAAGCACATAGCACAGGCTAGGAGACAGAAGACCTGGATTCAGCTCCAACAAGGACAAATGGGGTTTGGGAAAAGTCTCTTAACCTTTATACCCCTTATGACATACCCCAGGCTACTCTAATGATGGTTCCAGAAAACCCTTGATAAAGAATGCTATCCAACTCATAACAGAGGTGATTTTCTGGCATACAGAAGGAGATACACGTTTTGGGATGTGGCTAATAGGGGGATCTGCTTTATTTAATATGAATGCATGTTTGTTACAGAGATTTTGTTTTTCTTTTTGGTGGAGGAAGAGGAAGAAAAAAAAAACAAATGTTTGATAACTGAAAACTTGTTTTTTCTCTGAACAGAGTTGCTCTTTTCAAAACTTCTATACCACTCTCTTTTGATAGAATTCTTCTTCTTCAGCCTTAATGAGAAAATCAAGGCAATCCATTCTTTTTCTAAC
>JAJPUD010006044.1:2994-45984 GCA_023553655.1 Myrmecobius fasciatus | reverse complement strand
GGTGTGTGTGTGTGTGTGTGTGTGTGTGTGTGTGTGTGTGTGTGTGTCTATTTGTCTCTTTTTCTCTTATTTTCAATTTTTTTTAATCTATTGGCTCTTTCCATGTTATCTGCAAGCATTGTCCAAGTGTTCCCTAAAACCTTTAAAAACCTTCATCTCACTATCTTTTCAAGTTACTGTTCTACATTTTCTCCCTTTCATAGCCAAATATCCAGAAAAAATTATACTTGTTGCCTCCACTTCTTACTCTGCCCCTAAATTTTTTACTCTTTATAGTCTGGATTCCAAATCTACCATTTGACTGAAATTGTTATCTCCAATTTTACTGTAATCCTTTAACTGCTTTATCTTATAGATTTTTCTCAATCTTTATTCTACTTAACTTCTTTATAGCTCTTGACACTGTCTACTAAAACTCATAGTCCCATAAGGCTCTCTTCTTACTTGACTTCCATGATAATCATACTCTTCTAGTTCTTACCTTGTTTAACCACTCATTCTTACTTAGTTTCCTTTTCTGGATCACCGTCTTATTTCCTGTCTCCATATTATGGCCACCCCACAAAGATGTGGGGTCTGGACCCCCTTTTTCTGCCTTCATGATTGTATCCATTCTACTATATCCAATTATCATTTCTGTGTAAATGACTTTTAAAATTATAGATTCATCTCTAACATTTCTTATTAATTCCTAATTTAAAACATCAATCAACTGCTAGGCATCTCCACAAAAATGTTTTGTAGACATTTCAAATTCAGTATGTGCAAGATGATGGTTATCATCTCCCTCACCCTTAAAAATCTATAAAATTTCCTTAATTCTCTTAAGGGTACTGCTATTCTTCTAGTTATCCAAGGTTATCACTTCAGAGTAATTCTTTACTCTTTCTTCCCTTTTCATCCCCTATATACAATCAGCTTTGTCAAGCCTTACTGAATCTATCTCCATATTATCTTTCACTTCTATTATTTCCCCCTCCCCCAATTCATATCGGTACCCTAGTTTGGGTGCTCATCTTTTTTAATCTGGTTTATTGCAATAGCCTCAATTGTTTCCTATCTTTTAGTTCCCCCTTATTCAATTTATCCTTTGCACAACTACCAGTATCATCTACCTCAGTCAGATTGCCCCTCTGCTCAAATATCTTCAGTAACTTCCCATTGTCTCTGTGATAAAACAGAAATCTAATAATCTGTCACTTAAGTTCTTCTAAAATCTGATTCCAAACAGAATTATCTTTTATTCTTCCTCTTTATACTATAGATGGTCCATTTACTCTTCCATGAATTGGACATTCTAGTTCTCATTTTTTTTTTTTGCACTGGCTCTCCTGTATGCCTGGAATACATTTCCTCCTGACCTCTGCCTCTTAGAATCCTTACTTTAGGTTCAGCATCTTCATGAAGTTCTTCCTCTTTTATGCAGTTGTTAATATTTTCTTCCTCTTCCAATTTTCTTTTAATTGTTTATCTTATAAGTATGCTATGTACCTCCCCATAAGGATTTAGGTTCCATAATGGTGCATTTTTGTTCTTCTCTTTAATATAGTATCTGTTGAATTGACTTAAAGGAAATTTGACAGTAGCTATAATTTTATAGCAGCTATAATTTTAAGATTTTAGCATAATTTTAAAGTAGCTGTAATTTCATAGTAGATATAATTTTAAGTTTTCATAGTATGGAATGAAATTTTTAGACATATTTCCCACATTAACTCACTGTATATTGATTAGATAATTTGTATGTTGCTTACATGATTATTGTAGGAAAGATATTCTAGTCATGCCATAGGCTTTCCTGAGGAAATATCACAGGGCATGTGACTTTCATTATAGTTGCATTAGATGGCAGTATTTTTTAGTCACTGCATGACTCAAGTGAATTGTGAAGATCTTAGTGAATCACATTGTTTTTTGTTTCTTCCTTTATAGTTACCGACATTTAACTGGAAGAATGGAGGAAGGATGATTGTTATAACCATAATTTGAAAAAGGGAAAATTGCTAATCTGTTTTGTCTATCTGTCTATCTAGAAGGAAGTGGGGTTTGACAATTTTGGGGAAAGAGGGCTTGCAGAAAATGTGTTCCATTGGCATCAAGTGTGATTGATACCAGATAGCATAGACAATTATGTTTCTAAAGCCGGTGATAAAGTCTTGGAGAGGGCTGCAGTAACTGTAGTTGCAAAAGCTCCAAATAGCTATTTGGCAATTGGTGCTGGCAGTGGCAGTGACCACCAAGCTCCCAGAAGGATCTGTATATCAGATTGCACACGGAGTTTTTCTATGAATATCACATTTTTTTCCTGGCATTAATCCCTCTCTTTGACACAAATATATGTAGTGTTGTTAGTAATCAATTTAAGGATTAGATATAAGGTTACCTAAGGATAGAGATCCTGGGTTATTCAATGGTTCCCTGGAAGATGTCCTCATTGCAGCATTGTCTAATCTCTTCATCATAAAAGGACGTGATATTTTTACTGAACTATGTATCTGATCCTGTTAATAAAAAATAAGAAATGAAAAATGACATTATTTATTGTCATCATAAATCTGACCATTAAATAAAAAAAAATCTGACCTCTTTTAAAGGGATTTTTTTCAATAATTTGTGTACCATTCTTAGGATATTATTATTAATAATAATAATAACTAGTATTTATTGGCACATTTGTAAAGTACCTAATATATTCTCTCATTTCATGCACATATCTAATGTTTACAATAATCTTATAAAGAAGGTGTTATTGTTATCTTCATTTTACAGATGAAGAAACTGAAGCAGAGAGAAGTTAAGTGACTTATCTAGGATGGCATAGCTAATATTTGAGAATGATTAGAACTGACTCAGGTCTTTATAACTCTAGATCCAATATTTTATCCACTGGCTTACCCTCATTTTAAAATACTATATTACTGAATGATAGCATGTATTTTTTTCTGAAATTGTAATTTCAGAATTTCCACAATTTCATCATTTTACAACCAATGTTCAAAAGTCTGATATTCATGTGAAACCTAGAAAATCTTAATATGTTTAATACAAATTCAATCCTAAAGGGTTTCAGTAAGTCTAAAGTGTGAATATGTCCAAATGATTGAGGGTAAAAATATACACATGATGGGCAGCACAAAAAGAAAAATGACAACTTTGGGATAAGGGCTCATAATATAGTCACAGTGTTCTTTTCTGATAAGTACTAGAAAGAGAGGTATCCAGATGGCTCAGTAGATAAATGTGATTTAGAATTTTAAAAAATCATTTATAGCAAGATGTTGTGGTTGTTTATTGTTGTTGTGGTGGTGGTTGCTGCTGCTGTTGTTGAGTTGTATTTGACCATTCATGGACCATATCAAACCATTGAGCCATCTAGCTGCATCTCTTTCTCCTCATGATATCAGGAAGACCTGAATTCAAATCTAGTCTCAGATATTCAGTAGCTGTGTGATCTAGGACAAGTCATTTAGACTAGAGACTAAAAAAATGGGGATGATAATAGCACCATCTCCCAAAGTTGTCACTGAGGATGAAATGAAATAATATTTGTAAATTATTTTTAAAACATTGAAGTGCCATATAAGTGCTAACTATTGTTACTAAGAAAACATTAAGAGATAACCACTCCTTCTATGCTCATAGGCTTTTTGTTTTGGACTAATCATTGAAATAAGAAAAGTAATTTTTTACATCATATACAGATGTGCGATACATTATTGTTGCTTGCCCTTCATCTTAGAAGAGGACCAACAACATTATGGATGATGTCTTGATTTGCACTTGAATTTAAGTGAGTCAGTGTTGCACAACATCTTCAGCCTCACTCTCTCTTCCAAAGTCATCAAAATCCAGTGGCAAGAGAAAGTCAAGAGGATGGGCAATGGCCCAGGTTGTAGTGTATGACCTTGATGTCTTTGTCTATCAAACTCTAATTGCTTCAGCTGCTATTGGAACAAATGGTCATTGGAACAAAATTTTCTCATCCTCCCTTTCCTCTGGGAAAGTCTTCACATGCTTGGGGTAGACATTCTCCTAACTCTCCAATGGTTTGAAGTCCCAACCTGGTTTAGCCCATCTGCCTGGATGGGAGTCTGGCTGCTGCCATGCTATGTCTGCTTAGAGCTACAGGTGAAAGATGGATGACAGGTGGTGGCCAAAGGTGGATAAAAGGGGTTTAACAAGCTCTCAAACCAGAAGTGCTAATCATCCCATACACTCCAGTCTGTCTATATGAAGGCTGATAAAAGCACCGTACAGATAGAATACATCTATACATCTAGGTGCCATCTTCCACTAATGTCTTCTAGTACCTCACTGTGGTGTGGAGGTGACCCTGTAACCTCAGGATTTAGCTCAGTTGAGATGCTTACCAAGCTGAAATGGCTTTGAATATGGGCCTGGACTGTTGAAGACCATTCTAGTTTAGTGTAAAGTTAATTATCAACAGAAGGTTTCCAATAACTGCTAAAACCATCTCTTACAGAATGGAAGGATTGTGAGCGATAGAAGGTATAAGATTGCCTACATTAATGAAAGCACACATCTTTTCAAGTATCAAAGTTCTTATCTACATGGGTAACCATGGCATCTTAAAGTGATGCATATATGTAAGCCTAATTAGTTTGAATTGCTCAAATGATAATTCTTCACTTAGAGTTGCACTTATGTATGAAAAAAGTGTGCAAACTTAAGTCAGTTAATAGCATTAACAAAATTTAAGGAAGGATTGTTTAGCCTTCTTAAGAGGGAATGCAAGCAATCCATTTTTAAACACCTAAAATAACTTAGCAGTAAGAATTTGTTGCACTTCTGATACTAGTTATGTCACTGTGAGCACTTGAGCTTCAGTTTCCTTATCTATAAAACAGGTTCATTGTTACCCAAAATACCTACTTTGAATAGGATAATGTGTCAAAATGTTTTATAAATTATAAATATAAAATTTAAAGTGATTAAAATATTATTATTATTAAAATGAATATATTATTTTATCTGATTATGAAAGTAGGCTCAGTAGGATTACTACTTAGCAATAGTTTGTTGATGGTAGTTCTCATTACCTCTTAAAAGGAATAAAGCTGTGGTAAAAAAAATGCTATATCATTTGTACTCTTTGCTTTGAAAATATATAATTCATGTAATATTATCCATTCCATCCCATCCTTCTTTATATTTTTAATCAGAAAAGTTTAACTGCATAACAGAAGATAAATAACAATTGTGTTGTTTTTGTGAAAACAAGTGAATTGATTACTCTTTGTATTCAGTAACCTAAGTTTGTTCCCATCCCCAATGCCTATATACTATGACCATGACCATGACCATGACCATGGTCCATGATTTCAGATCCTATCCTATGATTCCATAAATCATAGTGCCCCATTTCTTCTCTTTCTAAAAATGAGGTGTTGTCTATAAATTTACATTGAATTATTAATCCAGCAGCTCCATTGCCTGACCATTACTTTCACAAGCTCCTACAGACTCAATATTTATCCTAGATATAGGGACTTTACCTTTTCTTTCCACTTGGAGATACAAGAACTGCATGGATGTGTCGGTTTAGGTCTCTGCTCCAAGTCAGCTAATACTGATGACAATTTGAAGAAGTTGGCTTGCAGAAGATCTAGTTTCAGGCTGGTCTGTAGAAATATCATTTAATTACTTGTAGCACTATTGATGAGATGATAAGATTGAAAGAGGAATAGAAATGCTTTCAAAAGTCAAGGAGATTTTTAGAAAAGAGTACATTCAATTCATCTATAATAGTATATTTTAATTCATCTTTAACACTTTTACTGAAAGTTTCCCCTGCTTACCCCACTACTGTATTTACTACTGGTTGGATCCTTAAGGATGTTAGATGGCAAAATGGATAGAGTACCAGGTCTGGTGTCAGGAAGACCTGAGTTCAAATACAGCCTTAGACACTTACTAGTTAACTGAACTTGATCAAGTCACTGGATTTCTGTTTGCCTTAATTTCCACATATATAAAATGGAGATAATAACAGCACCTACCCCACCTATTTATTGTGAGGAACAAATAAGATAACATTTATTATGCATTCAGCACACAGTCCTTGCCTGGAATACCTACCTGGAACATAGTAGGTGCCATGTAAATATAAGTTACTGTTATTATTAAAGCCAGTCTTACAGTGTAGAGTTTTCAGTTTCATAACCTTCTGAGGGACTTGGGAAATTTCAAGGGGAACAAAAGAAACACCCCATTTCTTACATTTTTATGATCATTCTCATAAATTAGAACAAGCAGCATTGTATATTATGGATAATCAATAAATATTTTTTGAGGCTATGAAGAGACAATTTTCAAATGATGAAATCAAAACCATCTATGGTTATACAAAAATGTTCTAAATCATTATTTATTAGAACAATACTAATTAAGACAACTCCAAGATATCACCTCATACCTCTCAGATTGGCTAAGATGACAGGAAAAGATAATGATAAATGTTAGAGGGGATATGGGAAAACTGGAACACTAATATATTGTTGGTGGAGTTGTGAATTGATACAATCATTCTGGAGAGAAATTTGGAGCTATGCCCAAATGGCTATAAAACTGTGTGCACTGAACTGATGCTGAGTGAAACGAGCAGAACCAGGAGATCATCATACGCAGCAACAACAGTATTACATGATGATCAATTCTGATGGACATGGCTCTCTGCAACAAAGAATTGTCTCAAACCAGTTCCAGTTGTTCACTGAAGAAAACCATATACACCCAGAGAGAGGGAAATGAAATATGGACCACAATGTAACATTTTCATGATCTCTATTGACATTTGCTTGCATTGTGTTGCCTTTCTCTGATTCTTTTTTTTTCTTGTAGATAGGATTTTTCTTGCATAACTTCTCAAGCATTTCAACATTATTAACATGTAGTGGACTTCCTGCCATCTAGGGGAGGGGAGGGAAGAGGACTGGGGGTAAAATTTGTAATGGAAAGCTTTGTAAAGATCAATGGTGGGGAACTACCCATACATATGTTATACAAATAAAAAGCTTTAATAAAAAAAAAGAAATAAAATATCACTTTCCCATAAAAAAAAAAAACTGTGTGCACACTTTGATCCAGCAGTGTCTCTACAGGGTCTGTATCCCAAAGAGATCATGAAAAAGGGAAAAGGACCCACATGTGCAAAAATGTTTGTAGCAGCTCTTTTTGTAGTGGCAAGGAACTAGAAAATGAGTAGATGCCCCTAAGTTAGGGAATGGCTTAATAAGTGATGGCATATGAATATAATGGAATATTATTGTTCTGTAAGAAAAGACCAGCAGGATGATTTCATAAAGGCCTGGAAAGACTTACGTGTACTAATGCTGAATGAAGTTAGCAGACCCAAGAGAATACTGTACATAGTAATAACAAGATTATGTGATGATCAACTGTGATGGACTTGTTTCTTTTTAACAATGAGGTGATTCAAGTGAATTCCAATAGACTTGTGATGGAGATCTTCATCCACATCTAGAGAGCAATCTGAATGGTTCAAAGCATAGTATTTTCACCTTTGTTGTTGTTTACTTGTTTTTTTTTCCTCTCATGTTTTTTCCCTTTGATCTGATTTTCTTGTGCAACATGATAAATATGGATATAGGTGTAGAATAATTGCACATGTTTAAACTATATCAGATAACTTTCTGTCTTGGGGAGGGGCGTGGGAGAAGGTAGGGGAGAAAAATTTGGAACAAGCTTTTGCAAAGATGAACATTAAAAATTACCTTTGCATGTATTTGAAAAAATAACATGCTATAAAAATTAAAAATAAATTAATATTCTTTGAATTGATTAACCAAATTAAACCAGACAAACAGGGTTAGGTGACTTGCCTAAAATCAATACAGCTAGTAAGTCTACAAGATCACAAAGGGTCAGATGCAGGTGAATAACAGCAATAACAAATGACCTGTCTACTTTTGCAGTATATGAAAATTTTAGTAATAAGTATTATTGCAACTTGTATTAGCCTCAGTTTATAGTGGGTAAGATACAAAGGTTGTTTTGGTTTTGTTTTATTTCCCAAAGAACATTAAGTTTGTGGACAAGAGAATTGAAATTATCCTAACCCTGCAATAGCACTCCCATTGAGAAATACTCAAGCTCTGCAAAATAGATTAAAGGCACCAGCCATAATATATAAGAGATTCCATCATAGAATAATGGAAACTGCTTTTATTTAGGTTCACAAACAATAAAAACGTTCAGCTATAACAGCAGGGCCTCTTAGGCATATTAGATGTCATTAGGTATTATACAAAGCAAGCAAAATGGGCCAAGAGGAGATGGACTCATCGCAATACTGCTAAAATCTTTCTTCTTTCCATGAAGCCTTCCCAGAATATTCCCACCAAGCTCTAATCACTGGGAATACTCTGGTCCTTCCATAGCACTAACACATCACAACACAGCTTCAGCTAGTTTCCTTTTTGTAATTTCCTCATAAATGATTCACGTGGAAGAAATTGCTTTGGGGAATGGCTAGAAAACTAGGGAGACCTGGCTTCAAGTGCTATTTCAGATGCTTACTAGTTGTGTGACTCCGGACATGTCATTTAACTTCCTGATGTCTCAGTCAACATTCTAAGGATCTTAGTTGTAGAAGAGTTGCCAGTCTGTATTGATGGAGGGAGTTTTCTCACCTGGAAGCTCCTACCCTAGTGAAATCCCAGGTTCAGGCCAAGGATGAGTCATATATTTATGAGGAACTATATGGGGCCATTTGGACTTTTCTATCATACTCAAATTATGTCACACAGGTGCCTATATAGCCTTTTTCTAAGGATTTCTGCCCCTTGCACAAATACAAAGTCACAAAATATTGATAACTGATTCGACTAGGAATTTACAATCAAAACTATCTGATCAGATACAACAAACATTTATTAAGCACCTAGTGTTTGTAGGACACTATGCTAAGCATAAATTAGATAATAATTCATTTTTACTTAATACTCTTAAGGCTTAAAGAGTGTTTGCCTTACAACAATATTGTGAAGTGAGGGCAGGAATAATTACTTCCATTTTACATATGAAGGGACTAAGACTTTTAGAGATTAAATGGCTTTCCTAAGGGTATACAGTTTATAAATGTCTGAGCTCCCGACTCATTTGTAACACTCTTTTCAAGATAAAAAAATTGACTTAAGGAACTTAAAATTTTGTAAGGGGATGTGACACAAATTCTATTGTAAAATGCAATATTGAATGACAAGTGCTTAAAGAATTATAAGGCAGGGGCAGCTAAAAGGCACAGTGGATAGGGCATCAGCCCTGAAGTCAGGAAGACCTGAGTGCACTTAGTAGCTCTGTGACCCTAGGCAAGTTATTTAAACCCAATTGCTTCACCACAAAAAAAGAAAGTTAAGAATTATAAAACAAAATGCTGTGTGTGTGTGTGTGTGTGTGTGTGTGTGTGTGTGTGTGTGTGTGTGTGTATATGTTGGGAGAGCAAGGTTGTTGAAGCAGGAGATCAAGAAATAACTCCCGCAGGAGGTAGTATTTGAGTTGGGTGGGCAGGAGGAGAAATAGCAATTTAACATCTGGAAAGAGGAAGGGAGAGTATTTCAGGTATTGAGGAAAGGCATAACAAAGATAGACAGACATGAGAATATAAAGCTGGGTACTTGGGGTTAGCCAGCTTGTTTAAGGTGCTGAATGCATGGAGTGGGAAAGGCTGGATGGTGTAGAAAGGTAGGGTGATATCAATTTGTGGAGAGCTTTGAATGTCAGGCACAGAAATCTGAACTTGATCTGGCAGGCCAGAAAGAGCCCATAAAGCCTGGAGCACAGCAATGACCTGACAAGTTCTAACCTTAGAAAATCTTCATTCGGCAGCCGTATATATATATACGCAAGAGGGGAAAGGAAAGGAAGAGAATATGTCTTGTTAGGAAACAGCACAGGCAATTGGCAAAAGGTTGTTGTAGGAAAGTGGGAGTGTATATGAGAGATGTGGCACAAATCAAAATGGCAGAACTGAGTGAATATAAGAGATGACAAGAAATCTGGCATCCAGAATAATGGCAAGGTAAAAATGAAAGAAACAAGGAATGGTGAAATCACTGAAAAAAATAATGAACAGAAGGATAGGTCTAGGGGAAATAAAAATGATCTCTATCTTGGACATGTGGAATTAGAAGGCTGGGTGTATATATGAGAAATTCGTGTTGATGTTCTAAAGGTAGATGAAGATGAAAACAGATCTTTAAGTCATAATAATAGTTAATATTTATGTCAAATTTAAAATTGCAAAGCACTTGGTGAATAATATATAAATTGATTTTTATGATTACCCTGGGAGGTAGGAGATATTATTATCCCCATTTTATAGATGGAGAAACTTAGGCTGAAAGGTTAAATAATTTGCCCAGGGTTGCCCAGGGAGTAAATGTCTAAGGTAGGATTTAAAACTCCTATCTTCCTAACTCCAAGGCCAGTATAACATTCGTAATGTCAAATTACATCATCTACATACAGGTTATAAGTGAAGAACTGACTATGAATGTGATTGGCTAATGGCAGTGTTTCAATAGAGAAGGTCCAAAACTTGAACACTGACAATTATATTTTTTGTGAGGCAGTTGGGGTTAGTGACTTGCTCAGAGTCACTCAGCTAGTATTAAGTGTCTGAAGTCGGATTTGAACTCAGGTCCTCCTGACTTCAGGGCCAGTGCTTGATAAAAATTTTGGTTTTGTTCAGTAGTGTACAATTTTTCATGACCCCATTTCGGATTTTCTTGGCAGAGATACTGGAGTAGTTGCCATTTTCTTCTCTACCTCATTTTATAGATGAGGAAACTGAGATAAACAGGATAAAGTGACTTGTTCAGGCTAGTATCTGAAGCAGAATTTAAACTCAGGTCCTCTTGACCTCAGATCTGGCCCTCTATCCACTGCACCATCTAGTAAAAATAATGGTCAAGGAAAATTATGGGGAATCAGTGAATGAAATAGAGGAGTGGTTGGAGAGTATGATGTCTCTTAAGCTGAGTAATTAATTAGGTAACATATGGGAGAGGCAGCTAGGTTAGTGAGTGCTGAGCCTCCAGTCAGTATGATCTGAATTCAAATTTGACTTCACACACTTTCCATCTGTGTGACCCTGTGTGACCCTGTGTGACCTGTGCTTCAGTTTTACCTTCTATAAAATGGGAGTCATAATAATAATAATACCTATCTCCTAACATTCTTATGAGAATAAAATGTGGTAATATTTCTAATCCCTCTCTTAAAGTTTAAAGCATTTTGCAAATCTTAAAGCTCTGTGAATATGTGAATGATGATGGTGGGTGATTAGTAGAATCCAAAGCTAGAGCGAAATCAAAAATTTAAAAAACATTGAATTTAATGATCATTGGTGAACAGAACAATAATCACCATTGAGTGTTGGGGACCCAATTTACAGGACTGGTAAGAGGGTCATAAAGAAGTAGAGGCATTAATATGAAAAACTTTTTTATTTTTTCCAAATTTATTTTATTTAAAGAAACAAAATAAGAAAAAGAAAAACAGAAAAGGAATGCAAAACAAAATGAAACAAAATAAAAGAGAACATCATCATGTGCCCAATAGAATATCAGGGAGGATCCCTGTCCACCCATCCCTCTCCCTTTATTTCTTTATAGATTTTGGAGGGTGCTATACCCTTCATAGTATATATATATATATATATGTGTATATATATATATATATACATATATATATGATTCCAGGGCCTGTGGTCTTTTATTGTGGCCACTGATATGTCCTATACAATTCTAATTGTAGTTTTAGCATATTTGAATAGTTTTTTTCTTGTTTCTTGCAAAATGTTCTCTTTGATCTAGGAGTTTTGCATTTGGAAATAATGTTCCTACATGTTTTCCACAAAGGATCTCACTGAGGTGGTGATCAGTGGATTTTTTCTATTTCTACTTTCCTTTCATGTTCTGTATCACTCCAAGACAATTTTCTTGGATTATTTCTTGCATTATCGTGTCAAGGTCCTTTTTTAATTTTTTGATCACAACTTTCAGTCGATCTAACTATTCTTATATTTTCTCTTCTTGATATGTTCTCTAGATCTTTCATTTTTCTTATGTTTCACCTTCTGTTCTGCTTTCTCATTCTTTAAATCTCTCTTGTTATTTTTTGGTCTTTCATAGCTTCACTGACTCCCCCTTGTCCAATTCTAATTTTCAAAGAGTTATTTTCATCTTTGAGACTCTGTATCTCCTTTTCTAGTTCTATTTTTTTTTTCATAATTTTCTTGCTTTTCTTGGATGGTTTTTATTTTTATTTTTAGTTTCTATCAGTGTCTCTCATTTGATTTTTAAATTCTTTTTTGAATTCTTTTATATATTCTCTCTGGACTGGGAACCATTTCACGTTACTCTTTGGGGTAGAAGCTTTTTTTTATTTCAGTGTACTCCTTTGAAGTGTCTTCCCTGTTTCCATATTATGTTTCTATGGTGGAGTTCTTTCTTCTTTGCTAGTTCAATTTTTTTTTTGATAATAGATATTTGGGTAAGCACCTCTAATCCTGGAATGGTGGGGTTGGTGTCTCCAGCTTCACTTCATCTCTTCACTCTGACCAGGAGCCACAAAACAAGAGCTCCATCTCCAACAAGTGCCCATAGCCAGCAGTGCCCATACCCCACTGCCTCTGCATTCACAAATGTTCTGGTTCCTTCTAGCCCAGGCTCACTGCCACAGCACAGCTGGGCCTAGTGTTCCTAATCAGTGGAGGTTCCCTCAGTCTTACTGGACTCAGACCTAGATTTTACAAGCAGTCTGGGAGGTGAAAATTTCTGTGGTTCCTGATGACGCTCTACCACATCCAGCTATCCTGAGGGATCCCCACTTGGTGTTTCTGCAGAGCTAGGCCAGAGGTGTTTGAACTTCACAAGAATTAATTCTGCCCCAGGTCTTTCTTCAGATCTCTTTTGATTGTATCCAGAGGACCCCAGTTCTTCCCCACACCCTGATTTTTCACAAGTTTATATTCACCCTGAAGCACAGATTTGTTTTATTTGTGGAGGAAATTGGGAGGACTTGAAATTTACCAACCTACTCTGCCACCTTCCCAGAATTCTTCCCCTGAAAACTTTTTAAAAAGTTTAACAATGGTAGGCAGTTAGATGATGCAATGGATAGAGCACTGGCCCTGGAGTCAGGAGGACCAGAGTTCAAATATGGCCTCAGATACTTAACACTTGCTAGCAGTGTGACCCTGAGCAAGAGGCAGAAAGAAATAGGGTTAAAGGAGAATGTATAACAGTAGCTTTGGCTTGTGGCAAAAATATTTCTTTTTCTATGATCAGAGGGAAGGATGAAAAAGAGAATCTATTTTTTCCTGAAATATTCATAGAGAACATCACAAAGAATTTGTCAAACCTAATGACCACTTTTAGTGATTCATTTGGCACAAATCATATAGCAAGGAGCCTAGAAGCATTACTAAATATTATGAAGTCTTAGTCATGAAACTGAAGAATTTAGGAACCTAACTGATGTTTTCATCACTGGTGCCAATTGAATGTAAGGATTTCTGATGAGAAAATTAGATTTATGAAGGTGAGTACTTGGTTTGGAAGGAGCTCTCTGAGAATGAGACTTGGAATTCTGGACTGTAGCTAAAAATACAAGAATAATGAGCTCTTATCCAGAGAATGCTGTAAACCTAAGAAAGACTGAGGAGAATGAATTTGCCTAGTCTTGCAAATGTAATCAAAGGGCCTTTAAACTAATAAGGGAGGGTGGAGGATAAAAATGTTTATGGCTATCCATATAGTAAGAAAGTAGTTATGGTGCAGAGAGACTAGCAATAAGAGGTCCTGAAGTTTCTGAGAGAAAAAATTCAGTGAAGAAGCCAGCAATTAAACCCATGACCTCAACTCTAATTAGGACAAACCAAGAAATTCTTAGTTGCTTTGATTTTCATAGAGAAACAGAGATTGAGAGAAACAGAGACAAAGAAAGAAAGAAGGAGATAGAGGCTAAGAGAGACAGGATGGAAGGAATAGAGAAACAGACAGACAGAGAAATAGGAGAAGGAGGAGGAGGAGGAAGAGAAGGAGAGGAGAAGGAATTAGGAGAGAGGGAAAACAGAAAGAGAGAGAGAGAGAGAGAGGGAGAGAGAGAGAGAGAGAGAGAGAGAGAGAGAGAGAGAGAGAGAGAGAGAGAGAGAGATGTTGCTGAGGAGAAAATAATGGAAACTCGGGAAGAAGGTGCACTCTATCTTAAGAATTTGTAATGCAATAGGAAAATAAAGCCAGGCATAATCTGACAAATACATTGTGTTTTGGTAGAGCATATTAAAGAGATCATAAAAAGGATAGGCAGAGAAGTCTGTGTAAGAGGTACAGATAATATTCAAGAATGAAATTTTGATGACATGAAGAAAACCAATACTGATGAGAAAGAGAAAAGGAAGTTGTCTAAAGAGAACAATGTTGATACACAAAAACCTCACTGACCAACTTAGATTTTAAAAAGAAATGTGCAGTGGTTGGAAGCAAGGAAAGGTAATGCAGAATAAGAAGGTTATTGTTCAATAATATCTGATTCTTCAAGTCTCCATTTGGGGTTTTCTTGGCAAAGATACTGGAATAGTTTACCATTTCTTTCTCCAGTTCATTTGACAGAGGAGGAAACTGAGGCAAACAGGGTTAAGTGATATGCTCAGAGTCACACAGCTAGTAAGCACCTGAGGCCAGATTTGAACTCAGGAAGAACAATCTTTAGCCCAGCAATGTGCCACCTAGCTGCCCTAAGTACTAATTAGTTTGTACTAAAATTTTATTTATATTATTAGTATTTCCAGACACCTTAGTGATAGTGGATAGAGACCATCCTTGAAGCCATGTAGACACCCATGTTCAAATCTCATCTCTGACACATAATGTCTATTTTACAAATTTGTAATACAAAGGGGGGAAAAAACTAAGTCTCATCTGATCTATGCTTTATGTTTTACTAGAGCAGATTTCAGAGGTCACAGAAAGGTATTCTATCTCCTGCACCAGCTACCTTCCCTGGATTTTAGCAAATAATTTGACAAAATTTCTTATGCTATTTTTGAAGACAAAGTGGAGAGATGTGGGCTAAATAATAGTACAATTAGGACAAAGGACACTTTGAACTTTGATTAATGAACAGAACCAAATTATTAATGATATGATGTCAACTTGGAAGGAATTTTATAGAAGAAAACTCCATGGATTTATGCTTGGCCCTATGTCAGTTAACACTTGTATCAATAACTTGAATAAAGATAGAAATTGCATGCTTATGCTAAATGCTGCATGAGAGACTAAAGATCCAAAAGGATCTCAATGGATTAAAATTCTGGGCCAAATTCAAAAAGTGGCATTTATTATTTGGAATCAAAAAAGTCAACATCCTTAGTTTAATATGGGGTAGGAATGTCTACATAGTAGGTTCCCTTTTTGTTTGTTTTGTTTTTTCCTAAAAAAAGGTATGATGATCTCATTGGACTCCTAGTTCAATATGAGTCAACAGTATAGTTTCACATCTAATGTGATTTTTGATAGTATTAAAAGGCATGGTGTCCAAAACAAAATTGTGTTCCATTCTAAGTGCCACATTTTAGCAAGAACATTGATCAACTTTAAGACAATTCCAAAGAACTCATGATAGAATATGCTATCCACATGCAGAGAAAGAACTGATTGACTGAATGTAGATCAAAGCATACTATTTTCACTTTTTAAATTTTGTGTGTGTTGTTTCTTCTCTCTCAACATAACTAATATGGAAATGTGTTTTACTTAATTGCACATATATAACCTATACCAAATTGCTTACCATTTTAGGGAGAGGGAAGGGGAAGATGGAAGAGAAAGAAATTTGGAATTCATATATTTATAAAAATGAATTTCAAAAATTATCTTTATATATAATTGGTAACAAAATTTTATTTCAAAAATTGATAAGCTAGAAAACATTCAGATAAGTGTGATATGCCTTAAGAATGAAAACCAGTTGAAAGAATTGTGGATATTTATTTTGGAGAGGAGAAAATTTAGAAGAGACATGATCATTGTCTCTAATCCTTTGAAGGGCTATCATCTGGAACAGTCATGAGCATAAAGATGGTAATTATATCCATGGCAGTGACTTATGTCCTGCCACTGTGCTTTGATGACTCTGGAGGAAAGCACAAGGCTGAAGACTTTAGGTAGCACCGCCTCATCTAAATATAATAAGTTACATACAAGTCAAGACATCACTTATGATGTCCTCTTTGAGAACAAAGGATGAACAACAACATCAGTTTGAAAGAGAGAACACGTGTTCCATTTGGTTTCAGCTGGCAACTATGTGATGCAGCAGGTAGTGTCCGGGCCAAGTCTGGAAATGCAAAATTCAAATCTTAATCCTTGTTGCCCCAGTTTCCCCATCTATAACACAAACTGGGGAAGGAAATGCAAACTTTGCCAGTCTCTTTGCCAAGGTAATCTCAAACGAGGCTACAAAGAATCAAGCAACAGAGTCAGTTGTTTATTTGGACAATAAAAACTTGGTTTGAGAAGGCAGAAGTAGAACCACTGCGTTCAAAGAGGCAGACTTAAAGTTATTGGAAGGAAATACCTTCTAAAAATTGCGCATATAGGAAAGTAGAATGGATTGCTTTGGGAAAGTGATGGATTATCATTAGTGGTGAATGGCACTTTAAATGGTTTGAAACAGTCACTATGGGGAGCAAGATCTTTTAATAAGGGTGAAGTAGAATAATCCTTGAATGTAGCAAGGCTCAGCTAAGCTTATGTATGTAGCATAAATTTGTAGCCCAGAAGTGTTTTCTCTCTCAACTGAAAGAAAAGGCGGACTGAGGTCACAAATTGCATAGACTAAAAACAGATATACCAGAAATAGAATTTTAATCATTAAAGCTTAAAGAGCTTGCACTCTGCAAATATTTACCTCATCCATTAGCACTTCAGTTTCTTTTTTAGTCTTTGGATCAGAGAAAGAAGGATTTGTTGTATACACATTGATCATTCGTTCCAGACCTGAAAGGACATCCATGTATAGCATCAATGTACATCCTGTGGTACTCTGCCCCTAATACATAGAGTTAACTGGTACTTAGGGATAATATAATGATAATTGGAGCTTTTTTAAAAAAAATTTAATTGCATTTACTCTTTTTAACCATTTTTTGTTGTTGTTGTTGTTTGCTTGTTTTGGGTTTGGAAGTTGGATTTGTGATTTCATTAGCATAGAGAACACCAAGTATAGAACTCCCTCCCACTCATCCATAATTTATAGCTTGAGAGTATTGTATAGGCAGCTAGGGGTTATATGATCCCCAGAATCACACAATATCAGAGGAAGGCTTGAACCCAGGTTTTCCTGATTCCATGGCCAGTTCAAAGTATACTTTGCTATACTGCCCCCTCTTTTACACATTGATAATCCATTGACTTATTTTGATCTTAGACAAGAAAGTTTGAGCAGTTCTAAATATTTGATCAGTCATGTGAATTACTCAAAATGTTCACTTATTTTTGTTGTTATTTTGAACAAAGATTTTTATTTTTTTGTTACGGTCTTAAGACAATGATTCTGATATGGTATGGCTGATTCCTAACCTCATGGCAGCTCTCCTTGGCTTGGATATTCAATAATTCCTGAATCAAATTAAGTCATTAACTTTCCCTAAACCTCAGCTTCCTCATCTGTAAAATGACTGTCCTTCTAGGTCCCTTCCAATTCTAACTTCTCTGGTTCTATAATGCTAAATGTTGACCTAAGAGCCAAAACAAGACAAATGCCAATAGAATTACTGAATAACAAGCAACTTCCTGTCCACAAACAGTAATTTCTAACCAGTTCCATCATACAACTTATTTTTTTTTAAGGTAGAGGATTTTATTTGGTTGATTAGTGCCCAAGGTTCTAATTTGAAAAAAAAAAAAACAATTAGCTTGTGTAGCTACTTTAGACCCAGTTAGCCACAAAATATTACTCATTTCTCAACTGATTTTACAACTCTTTTAAAGGGGTCTCCTCTTAAACTGGCAGTAGAGGTATATAGTGAAGACTGCCCTGTGATGTCACTGGTCCTCTTCAAAACCAAAGGATGAACAATAAACAATAATAGGGACATGTAGCGTACACAACTGGCCCACAAGATCACCTTATAGTTTTGCTCTCTTCTTTCTTTTTTTAAAAAAATTATTTTCTAATCTTACAAATGAAGTTTCTCATAGATGATTTTTAATGAGATAATTTTTATTAATTCAAATCCAAATTAAAACAAAATGATAATCTCATTTCTCAATGTAGTACTTTTCCCCATTGAGTCATTTCAAGTGATAATTACCAACCTTCCTTGTTTCTTGAGGCTTTTTCAATATCCTCTTGCAGTCTTGACAATTTTGATTTTATTGAAGACTTTCGTCTCTCTTTATTCATTCCATTTTTGAGATCTTCTTCCTGTAAAGAAATATTAAATGTATATACAAAAAATATTGAATGTATTACAGTACTGATGGTAACGGAGAAAGATCTGAGATTCCTTTTTTATTCCTTTGCATTATACTTGTATTGAATATGTTTAGTTTGACTTTTACAGAAAATAAAAAATAAATAAATAAAAGATGATCTTTGGCTTTATTCCACAGTGATATACCTATTCTATCCAGCTCTTTCCTTATTCATATTTTGCATCTTCTAGCTAAGCATGTTTTCTTTTTAGGAATGGGTCTCACTCTCCTTAATTCAGTTATAGAATAGATGTATCATTCTATTGGTAGATGCTTCAGCATCTACTGTTAAGGTGGCTCAATCAGAATCAAAGTGACCAAACAGAATCTCTACACTGAAGCCTCTCCCTTTCAGCAGAGCTCCTGTAGGCATTGGACTTTATGTTAAAGTTTATGCAGCAGTCAGGGACACACAATCACATTCTTTTCACTTTCTAAAGATCTCTCTCATTTACCCCAATTTGAGGCAGGTCATGAGCTCTTCAAATCTGCTAAAATCTCACCTTCTGCAAGATAACTTTCTTGTCATTATACTCTGCCATTTTCAGTGCTATTGACTCCTTTCTGAACTTACCTCACATCTATCTTGCATATATCTGATATATATATATATATATATATATATATATATATATATATATATATGCAGCTGTTTGCATGTTGGCTTTTTCTTCAGAAGGAGAACTTCTTGAGGGCAAGAACTGGTTTTGCTTTTCTTCATTTTTCCAGAGGTTAGTACAGTGTCTACATGGCACATTTTTGTTGTTCAGTTGTTTTCAGTTGTGTGCATCCATTTGGATTTTGGGGTTTTTTTGGTCAGAGATACTAGTTTGCCATTTCCTTCTCTAACTCATTTTACAGAAGAGGAAACTATATAGTAAGAGCATTAAGTGACTTGCTCAAGACTTACACAGCTAGTAAGTGTTTGAGGCCAGATTTGAACTCACTTGAGTCTTTCTGACTCCAGGCCATGTACTATATCCACTGAGCATCTAATTGCCTTCTAATGACCTCAAGGTTTCTCATTTTATCTTGGAATTTCTAGAATTACATTGGCAGTATTACCTGTAAATACATTTTTTTCTTTTATTGACAAATGCATTTTTCCCAAAAAAGAACCACACAATAACCAGTAAGCAGCAGACTACTAGATTAAGGTTTGCCAGTGAATGTTATTTCCTCTAATTCTGTACTTACAAAGTAATCAGTTAATAAGAATTCAGATGTTTCCTCTGTAGTTGAAATTGTAGTTTCTTCCATTAAAGTCCTAATGTCTTTTTCAATATCAATCTTGCTGATGGCACAGTGAAGTTGGGTGTGACCCTGTGACAAAGGAGAAAGGCAGGATAGCAGTGTTAAGTAAAGTAGAAATCATCTTGCCATTTTATCAGAAAGTATAACTAAAATCCAAGAAACTTCAGTACTCACAGTGGTCAAAGCTTGTCCAAAAATAGAAACATGTTCATTGTACTGGTTTAAGATATTACACAACAGTTGGATTCTTTCCTTCTCCAAGTCTAGGATATTCTAAAAAGCACGATAGATTTAATTAAATTAGACATGATCCAATAACAATGTCAGGATAACATAAAATGTCACACTGTGAGCATTCTGGATAAAGCAAGCAATAGTCAGTTACCATGACAATGCCACAGAATAGGTCACAAAACTCCCATCTAATGGAGATTTCCCAGGGGATGAAAATGTTTCCATGACTGTCCTATATTTCTTAAACTGTGTGTCATGACCCCATATGGGGCATGTAACTGAATGTGAGGGTCATGAGATCATGATTTACTGTCAGTAAATGTTTGATTTGTATACCTGTTTTATATACCTATGTATCTGGGGTCATGTATAAATTTCTTGGGTGAAAAGGAGTCGCAAGTAGAAAAAGTTTAAGAATCCCTGATCTAGATCCACTTTTAAGATCAGTATATCTCAGATATTTTTCCTAGTTTCTTTGGGTTCAAGGGCATATTAGACATCTGCTTTGTTTTGATTGGGACCCATAAAGCAGCAAGGGAAAGAAGAGAAAAATAATAATGGAGAAAATAGAATTTCCATAAATATGATAGAAATAACATGTGATCCATGTTTAGACCTATGAAATTCATTTTGTAAATCAATTGGTAAAGAGTATCTATTATGTGAAAGATCATATGTAAGATAACTTGGAAGAGATAAGAGCCTAAGGCTGATTTGAAGGGTAGGTGGAGCATGTCAACAGAATCCAACCCCAATATCTATTTTAGTAAGAAAAGTATTAAGGACCAGATTTTTATGTTGAGAAGTTTATTCTTTTAGCTTATTAGAGAACAAGTTTCTGTTAAAAATTGGGTCCTCAAATGGAGTACCACATTAAGCCTTATCAATTATTCATACCTTGGCATGAATAAGTGGATTAGAGCCTTTCCAGTGACAACTAGAAGAAAGCAGCTCCCTGGAGGATGAGACATACAACTGGTGCTTTTTCTAGAGTAAGGATAGAGAAGGACCAGAACACTCCCTAGGAAAAGCAGGTTTAGGAGGAGAGCCATAGGGAGACTGTTTGAGATCTTTACTGGCCTTAGGAATTTATGAAGCAACTGAAAGTCAAGAGAAGATGTGCAAAGAGTGGATAAAGGGAACACTGACTCTCCATGTACATGTTGTCTCCCCCATTCAATGGGAATTCCTTGATGCCAGGGGCATATTTGCTTTTTCTTTGTATACTCCCTTAGTGAGATACTCAAAAATCCCCCAAAATACAAAAGGAAGGTTGCAATAGATGTTTCTTAATTGCTTAACAGATTAAGTGTGTGCTTTATGTTTAAAATATAAATCAGAATATGAATCTAAAATTAGAAATCTAAAACCCAATTCTTCCCACTTTTTTATGCTTTTATACCTTCTGCCCTCATATTCTACTTTTCCACTTTCTTCTTTAAATTCATCTTTCTCCCTAACAAAACTTTTTGTCCCTTCTCGACCTTCCAAAGATACAGTAAAAGTCTAATTAAATTTAAAATTTAATTTTTTGGGCCTTGTTCCCCTTCTTTTCTTCCCTCTTATGTTACAGACTTATTTTTTTACTGTCCCAATACCCCCTTAGACTTATTAGAATTCCTACTCTTTGGAAATAACTTAGCTGTACTCTGTTCCTGAATAACAAATGAAAATTCTCTAACCAATTATATTAGACTTGACTAATAAATATTCCCAGCTAATTGTATAATTAGGGAAACAGAAGCAAGGAGAGGAAATACCATTTGTCTGAAAGTCATAAGACTAATCAGTGGCAGAGCCTATGGTAGAGACCATGACACTAATTAAAGCTTGGGGTAGAGAGCAGGGCTCTTAACTACAGTTCTGATCTCCAGTATTCAAGACTCAGTGAATGGGCCCCTAGGAAGAAAATCATCCTACTTGCCTGATAGCAGTTTTGTAAAGTGGCTTCCCATTTGAGTCTGGTCATATAGCCGGCTATGTTTTTTTGGTAATAACTTTCATCTTCCTTTGCGAGCTTCTCTGTTGATTTTTTCAGCTTATTGAGCAACTAAAAAAAAAAAAAAAAGATCATTTCCACACAGTTACACTTTTACATTAGCAATGCACTTTGCAATTTTATAGAAAGAATTATCTTGGTCCAATTATACATAATTAGGGCTAAGGACTGGACCTGAAGTTTCAATGAGACAGAATCTCTCAGAGGAGCAAATTCCCCCTACCAGTTCAGGTTGGCAACTTCTTTGCAACTAACTTATGGAGTTGGATTTCTAGATAGTAGATCAAGCTCTCAAGCATTACATGATCAGTGAATATAATAAAGTGAAAACAATTTTGGACATGGTGACAGCTTTTGCTGTTATTTACTCATTTCAGTTGAGAACAGCTCATTATGACCCCATTTGGATTTTCTTGGCAAAGATACTAGAACAGTTTGCTGTTTCTTTCTGAACCGCTCATTTTACAGACTAGGAAACGGAGGCAAGCAGCATTAAATGATTTGCTTATGGTCAGATAGCAAGTAAGTGTCTGAGGCCTCCTGACTTCAAGTCTAAAACTCTATTCACTCTTGTACTTAACTGCCCCTGGAGATAGAAATCCAGAATTTAACTTCAGATTCTGCTATCAAGAGCCCGAATAGACCCTGAGCAAATCAATTTACTTTTCCATGCCTCAGATTCCTCACCTGTAAAATGAGGTTGTTTTATTTTGGCTCTCATACCTCTTCTAACTCTAAATCTCTAAGCTAGTGACCAATGCCACATACCTTTTGTACCCTGCCTTCTCAGCCTCCCAGGTCAGAGAAGTAAGAAAAGCCTACAATCTGAGAACCAAAAGGTATTTCAGGAAATATCTGGTTCAATCTCCCCTGCTCCCTCCTGTGTAAATGAAAAACCTGAAGCTTAGAAGTCATATAACCAGTTAGTGGCAGCTTCTATACTCTCAATAGAATATACAATAAAAAATAATAACTGACATTTACATAGTATTTTAAGGTTTACAAGAAGCTTTATATATGCTATTGAACTCTGTTCTCATGATAATCCCATAAAGTGAACAACTATCAGTATTATTATCCTCCCTGACATTATAAAAGATGAAATTAAAAATCTGAAAATTACCTTGCCTGTGGTCTCACAAGGAGTGATACAGGCAGGACAGGTTTCTCCTAACTGCACATTCACATTCTCTTTTTTCATGTAATGGTTTCACATTTCATTATTTTTTTTTAATTTTTAATTTATGGAATAAGCATTTTCATAATATAGTATAACAAAATACAATGATTGCAAATAAAATTGCAAATCTGTCATGTACAATTTGCTATTCCATATTCACATTCTTTACATTACATGGTCCCTCAAATCTCCCTTATTCTCCCCCACCTTTGCTAACACCGACGAACTTATGAGACATAAAACTGCAGAGAAATTGCCACTGTTTCAGTGACTCTTGGAAAACAATATGAAATGCTTCTTCTAAATGCACAGCTACAGTTTAAAAGCTTTCCAGTTTCACCCACTTTATATTTAAGAACATTATGAGTGATTCTAAATAGTAAGAACATTCATACAAAATGTTGAACCTTAACAACAGATATGATTTCTTTAAGGCTCATTTTGTCATTTTATTTCATTTGCTTGACATTCACTTACAGTCTTTAATAGACATACTGGATTTCTAAGAGATCAAGTACTTCAAGTTATCCTTCCCTTCAATGTACAGCTCAGATGCTGCTTCCTATGGACGGCTTTTCCTAAAAGCCTCGGGTAAGCACTTTTTTTCCTGTTAAAATGATTTTGTATTTATTTTCATGTACCCATGTAGATGTTGCATTTTCTCAGTGGAATGGAAACTTCTCGAGGGAAAGAACTGTTCTGCTTTTTATCTGTATTATCCCTAGTGACTTTGTTGTTGTTGTTTAGTTGTGTCCAAATAATTATGATCCCATTTAGGTTTTCTTGGCAAAGATAGTGGAATGGTTTGCCATTTCCTTCTCCAGCTTATTTTATAGATGAGGAAACCGAAGCAAGGAGGGTTAAGTGATTTACTCAGAGCCATACAGCTAGCAAATGTCTTTACCGAATTTTAACTCAGGAAGATGAATCTTCATGACTGTAGTCCTTGTATTCTATCTACTGTGACACCTCGCTGCCCATGTCCAGTGATTAGCACAATATTTTTGTGTACATAGTAGATTTTTATAAATCTTTGTTGAATCAAATAGAACTATATCTACCTGTAGGGAGAGGAAAACTTATTTTCTAATGGAGCATTTAAATGGTTATTATTGTTCAGTCCTATCTAATTCTGTGACCATTTGGGGTTTCCTTGGCAAAGACAATGGAACCATTTGTTATTTCCTTCTCCATCTCATTTTACATAATAAGAAAGCGAGACAAACAATGTTAAGTGACTTGCCAGGGATCATATAGCTGGTGAGTATCTGAGTCTGGATTTGAACTCAAAAAGATGACTCTTCCTGATTCTAAGTCTAATGCTTAGAATGCACTGAACCACTCAGCTGACCATGACTATGTTTGACTAAATGATTGTTTTCAAAGACCTCTTGACTAGTTTAATACCCCCACTAATGAAACCTATGTTCAGCCACCTATGAAATCTGAGCTCAGTCTGCATAATTTAGATCCTGAGGTTTTGAATTGCTTCTGTCCAATAAATTAATATCAAATGAAGCCAAAGAGAGAGAAATAAACTTCTCTATGCTCACTTTCTTACTTAAGGAAATTTGCAAAAACCTTCAGTGAGGATTTAAGGATCTTTCACTGAACTGATTTCTTGAAGGTTAAATTTTCCCCTTTTGTTTTTACTGTCATTTCATGTTTTTGCTTGATTATTTTTTTATCCTGATGTGGGCCTGTGATTTCAATGCTATAGAGCAGTGCTGTCGAAGTCAAATAGAAACAGTCCATACATAAGGATCTCTGTCAACCTGCATAATCACTTATTTTAAAAATACAATATTATCCATATTTTATTGTATTTTATTTATTTTGTTAAAAACTTTCCCAGTTATTTAGACTACTCTCAGAAGTGCTGGCGCATGAGTAAGCTACCTTTCTGACATGTCTGTTGCAGAGATTTCTTAGTGGAAGCATACCCTCCCTGAAGAAAATTTCATTTAGTCTTAAAGCATGACATGGTATAGTTGGGAAGTTCAGTGACTTTCTTCCCCTTCCTCTCCCCCTTCCTCCTTCCCCTCCTCACCTCTCTCCCCATACATTTCTGAGTCAAAGGCTTTGCATTAACCAACCTTAGTATAGAGATTGGAATAAAGAAAGCACTTAATAAATACTTATTGATGGTTTAATTCTTGGCAATAAGACTTGATTCTTGTTGCCAAGACTAGTTCTCATACAACTATTACTCTCATGATTAGCTTAAGTGAGAAAATGAATCCAATAGCTTTGTTCACTGTGGGGATTAAAATGGTTAGCAAGATAAAGGGAAGGCAACAATGTATGTGTGATCCAGGAAAAATTAGTAGTTCCATTAGAGGGCCTGTTGGAGGAAGGTAGGGGACCATCACAAGATTTTATCCAGCTCCAAAACTGCTAATTTGGGACAAAATGGGAACTCCATAATTTAAATTCCCTCAACTGTCTTTTCTTTATATGTTAATGCACTATTTTCCTTGCCTTAAGAACTGGTAGTGTAGTGGATAGAATGCTGGGTCTAGAGTCAAGAAGACCTGAGTTCAAATCCAGCTTAAATACTTGCTAACTATGTGACTTTGGCCAAGTCATGTAACTTCTCTGTCTACTTCGCTTCCTCAATTGTAAAACAGGGATAATAATAGCACCTACTGTCCAGACTTGTGAAGATCAAATGATATATTTGTAAAGCACTAAGCACAGGGCCTGAAATATAGAAAGCACTTGATAAATCCTTCCTTCCTTATTAGACTAATGCATTTAAGACAGTTCTTGATACTTAGCATTTCATCATGCTAAGATTTTTTGGCTTTGTATGAACTTGTGGCCAAATCTTTAAGACTAGAATTTGTAAAAAACAAAAACAAAAACAAAAACAAAAAACAAAAAACTATGACCTTGTAATATTGTACTGAAACAGAAACCAAGCTATTACCAATGCCATACCAGAAGAGAAAGCAGTCGAACTTTTCCTTTGTTTGCACAACATATGGGGTTTGTACCTGCACTTTAAAAAAAATGAAAAATAGACAGTATTTATAATTTGGGCAGTTAGGTGATACAGTGGATAGAGTGCTAGGTCTGGAGTCAAGATAACTCATCTTCCTGAGTTTAAATTTGGCTTTAGACATTTATTAGCTGTATGATCCTAGGCAAGTCACAATTTGCCATAGTGTTACCATCTGCAACATGAACTAGAGAAGGAAATGGCAAAGCACTTCAGTATCTCTGCCAAGAAAACCACAAATGAGGTCATGAAGAATCAGACATGATGGAAATGAATAAACAAGAAATTCATCATTTATTGTACATTAGTTACCTGTATCCTGGCTCTTCTAGAAAATACCATTTATGTCAAGAATACATTGAGTAAGAATGATTTGGAATCAACCTTTCATTATCTTTTCATACTGAAAAACTGATAAAACCATAAATAGATTTCCAAGCAAAAGGAATCCTTTTGCTACCAAGGAGAGTAAGTTCATTCATCTCAGAAGACAGTTGGCCCTGACACAATTGGCTATGACAACGAACCTTCCGCTTCTCCTTCTCAGTCACTGATTGCTTGGCGCTTTCTATGGAATGGAAAAGAGCTTCATGCTTCTTGGTTTCCACCATTAATTTCTTCTTGGCCTAGGGACAAAAACAGCAAAAACTTTAAAAAGAGCAGAATGGTATGTCAAAAGCTAAGCTGTTCTATTTTCAGATTAATCGTGTCTACGACTAACAACTGGCTAATTTTTGGTTCCTCTTCTCCAAATCTGTCACTAAAATATTACAGAAACTAACAGTTTGCCCTGAGAAACAGTATATATGCTTTTTAATATATTTAGTGCTTCTGACAAGGTTGTAAATTTTGTTGAAATGCTGAAGGCTGTACAAGATTCCAAAACATTACTTTAGTGCAAGGTTATTTGCTACAGAGAAATTCCAGGACGGATGTTGGCTTTATGTCTTGGGAACCATGCAAAAAGAGGCAATAAAATAGTCTCCTTTGATTCTTTCTATGTTGCTTATTAATATGCTCAATATATTACTCCACCTCCATTAATAATAATAATAACCTTCTCTTGACCTTCAAGCTATTATTTTGTACCATTCTTCCTTTCTTTTGAATATCTAGAAAGAGTATTCAACATTCACTGTATCTATTTCCTAACCATGCATTTTCCAATCCCCAGATGGCTTTGGAGGGAAAAGTGAGGCTGGTGACTTTGCACAGCACACTCTTACTTAAACCCAAGTCACTTGTATGTCATAGCATCATTCCCTGATGTCATGGTCCTCTTCAAGAACAAAGGACAAACAACAATAAGAACTCAACCTTTTACATTCTGGACTTCAAGCCAACCACTGTACTAAAATTGCTCTCTCCAAGGTCACTAGTAACTTCTTAATTAATTGTTAAATCCAACAGTCCCTTTTCAGCCTCATCTTTCTTGACATTTTCATAACATTTGACGCTGTTGACCACCCCATCCTATCAGATACTCATTTCTCTCTTGATTTCTATAGCACCTTCTCCTTTAGCTTTCTTTCTACCCATGTGATTGCTCCTTGTTAGTCTCCTTCATTGGTTTGTTCCCCATCTCCCAATCCTAAGTATGAACTTCCACTCCTTTTCTCTCTACTGTTTCCTCTAATGATTTCATCCACTCATAATGGTTTTCTTCATCACCTTTACCCCTATTTATATGATATACAAATAAACAGCCTTAATTTTTACTCCCCTTTTTTACTTCTCTACTTGATCCTCATATCCAACATGGTTAAATTTGAATTCATCTTTCCCTATACATCTTTTTTTTCTTTTTTTCCCTGTAAATCTTATACTTCTCCCACTTTCCTCCTTTTTATTGAGAATAACATATCTTCTCATATTGAGAATAACATATTCAATCCTTTTAACTATATTTCTCCCATTTCTTTTTATTATTGCTTCAGTCTGTATTCAGACACAATCAGTTCCTTCTCTGGGTCTGGATAGGATTTTTCATCATAAATCCTTCAGAGTAGTCATGGATCATTGTACTTCTGAGAAAATAGCAAAGTCATTCACAGCTGATCATCCCAGAGCATTGCTGTTACTTTGTACAATTTTTTTTTGTTTTACTTTGCTTGAGTTCATGGAGGACTTTACAGGTTTTTGTGAGAGCATCTTGCTCATCATTTCCCACAAACAGTAACATTCTATCATAATCATATAACACAATTTATTCAACCATTCCTCAATTGCTGGACATTCCAATTCTCCCATTTTTCTGACATTTATCCTTTTTTTCTATATTCTCACATAGGTAGAAATTTGTTGAGCTGGGATTTGAACTCATGTATTCTAGATCCCAAATCCATCATCCTTGTACAGACTTTCCCTAGTTTTGATAAGTTTCTCTATGTCTAGTCTTTCCATGCCACAGTTTCCAAAACAATCTCTCTGATGTACAAGTCTGATCATGTCATTCTTCTGGATCAGAAACCTTTGTTGATCTCAAAATTATATCATAAGATGCACACTACTCATTTTTCCATTTAAAGTTCTCTACCAGCTAGCTCCAGCTTATTTTATTACACATTAATTCCTTTCATACTTTATGCTATAACCAAGTGTGTCCTATGTTTTAATTTTTCCAATCCGAGGCATTAGTTCAGGATATTCCCCTTTGGGATTTATTCTTTCTCCTTGTTTCTGCTTATTGAAATTCCTTTCTTCTTTCAAAACCTGGCTGAAATCCTGGTTCTTCCATGAAGCCTTCCACCATATCTTCAAGTACTTTGTTTGAGTCTCTCCTTCCTTGTCTTTCTTGTTTATTTTATCACATTTCACTTTGTTTTATACTTATTTTATTATATCAATGATGTCATATGTGTGTCATTATTCTCCGGTATAATATAAAGTCCTTGAGGGCAGGGACCATTTAGTTTTTATTTATGTGTTTTTATTATGCTTTGCATAATACCTTGCCCATCATAAAGCATTGATAATATTTATTATATTATTGTAATAAATATATAATATAATAATAAAAATATTATAATAAATTAAATATTAAATGAATTAATGGCTCCCTTAAAATTCTTTGAGAAGGGGAAAAGAATCCCACCTGTTGCCCAGAATTAGACATCTTTCAATGAGCAATTAAATGTCTGTCTTGTGGAATAACTTGTTTTCTTAGAGAAGAAAGGAATAGCCTGTAAATTAGGACCTTGACAATTCTACCTGCCAACTTTCTGTAAATCACTTAAAGCTAATAATGCTTAAAACCTGGTAGTATGCTAAGACCAAGGTTAAATTCATAAGTCCTTATGTGTTGTTTATAATCAGTCTGAATGTTTTCTGGAGATAAAATTAGGTGTTAGAGCATTGTCTAGATAGTATCTTGTCTCCAATTGTAGATTCCTGAGATTGTTTTGAATTAAATGACTGCCAACTGTTTTCTTATTCTAGTTCTAAAAATACTCTAAAAATAAATAATGTTGGTAAGCTCAGGTCCATCCTCCTTTCTCTTCAGCATTAACCTTGAGAGACAGATCTAGAACAATTTTAACGTGTATACTGTCCCTGAAATGTTGCCCAAGGGAAAAAAAGGATCAAAGGTTTCCTTTTAGATAGCCAGATTCAAGGGAGAACATACAAGTCAGTATTTGAGAAAACACTTGGTCTGTTAGACCTTTTATATCTGAACTCTTTGATTCTAACCAAGGAACTAATTCTTCATTTTGAGAACTTGGTGCTTTGGATTTCTATCATGTTTTGCAAAAAATAAAATTATTTACTCAGAAATTGGGAAATTACAAAGTTCTTTAAATCACTCTAAGCTTTTTTCTGAAACAAAGATCATATTTTTTAACTCCAATATTCTTCCAGGGATGTCATACTGCTCTGAATCATGGAACATTACAGTCTCTGTAGAATTGAAGTTGAGGGTCACCCAAAGGACAATGGAAAGACGCATGGTGGGTGTAATCATACCACACATTATAAATGAGGAATTAAATTTTTCAACTTGTGGAAAGGATGTCATCAAAATAAGGAAGAGGTTGGTCACATGGGAGATTGATGGGAAATGATTAGAAAACCCAGGTGATACATTAAAAATGTCAAGGGAATGCAAAGAAGACCCCTAGCATGGTGGGTGGACCTTCTATGGTAAACTTATGGGAGGATGTGGGTGACAATTTCCACAGAATGGGAATGATTAATCTGTAATTTTAGAGGAGAAACCCATGTCTATAAGTTCCCAGATCCCCTGAAGAATTGTTTTGGGAAACATCTTGAGCTCTTCAGGCATTTTTTTCTGCCTTTCTGTATTATCACATTAAGGGCAATACTGCCTTGCCCAAGAACCTGATTGCTTTTGGGATCACAGATTTAGCACCAGGAGGGACATGAGTGGGTCACTTGATCTGGCTCCCTTCATAAGCCCACATAGGCAATTCAACTTATTTAAGGCACACAAATAGAAAGTTTCTGAACTGGGATTTGAACTCGTGTCCTCTAGATTCCAAATCTATCCATTGTAGCATATTTTTGTCTGCCAATTTTCCCAGTATTAACATATTACTTAATGTATTCATGTTGTTACTATAGCTCGACTATAAACTCTTAGAAAGTGAAGACTGTCTTGATTTTTGTACCCTTCTTCCATTTTTAGAAATGACATATACATGTAAAAGTTTCATGATAATTATTTGAAGAAGAAATAAGAAAGGACCTCAATTGAGAGGGAACATGACATTTTGGGGGAGAGCACTACACATAGAGTGAGGAAGATTTTAGTTTGAATCTTACCCTTGATAATGGATACAATAATACCTGTAGTACCTACTACTGAATTGTTGAGAGGGTCAAATTATATGATGCATCTGTCAAATTCCTGGGAAACCTTCAGGCTCCAAGAAATGTCAACAATTATTGTGGTTCACTAGGTAGCAAGGACATTGTAGACCTTTTATTCTGAGAAGTGAGTGCCAAGACTCTTGTTTCATGCTGTATGGTACATATCTACCTACCAAATCCAAAAGGTAATGCTTGAATATAGAATTTAATATAGTACATACCACTGTGGTTCTTTCCTGGCATGCTATACAAGGTAGGAAGAATTAGAAATATATGATTTATTAGACTCAATTAAAAAGAGGATCAATAGGTCAGAAGTGTTGCTTTGCACAGGAAGTCAGGGAAGAAATAACTAAGTTCATCCACAGTTTAAGCCTATGAGATATGGACACAGCAGGAGATTCGGAGCAGGATGCCAGGCCATTTAATTTTCAGGTAAACACATACAAAACTATTCCCTTTTATTTCTGTGGGAGATGGAGGGATTTTTAGATAGTTGGCAAATTCATACACTACCCATGTGAAGAGATGGTTTTTTCTCACAGAATTCTAACATTAATACACAAGGTCACATTTATATAGACATGTACATATACTCTATAAATGAATTTATGCAAAAGTCAAAGTATGGGAACTTGCCTTAATTTGCTGACTCCAGTTGTTAATGACCAGATTTGCCATTTTTTCAACTTCATTATCTAGCTTATTGGAGAGAAAAACAATAAAAGTTTTACATTTTAAAAAATACTTCTCAGTGTTACTATTCTAGTTTCAAAAGCCTGGCAGGAATTTGACCACAATTCATTGAGATTTCCAAATTTATCAACAGATGTATTTTCCAAGAAAAGAACCTAAGTTATCTTAGTTCTTGTTTCTCATTATCTCAAAGTATGGGAAAGATCTAGGTTTTAGTTCCAAAAAATTTAATGATGTAAGAAATTTCAAAATTTTATTAAAAAAAACCTTGAAAGAAATGTATGTGAACTAGGAAGGGAAACTAGATGGCACAGTGAATAGAGCGTTAGGGCTGGAGTCAACAAGCCTCATCTTCCTGAGTTCAAACCTGTACTGTATATACTGTACACTATATACAGTAATAAGATTATACAATTTTTCCTCAGTTTTCTCATCTATAAAATAAGCTAGAGAAGAAAATGGAAAACCAGCCTAGTATCTTTGCCAAGCAAACTTCAAATGGGGTCATAAATAATCATACATGACTAAAATGACTGAACTACATGTCAATTAGGAAACACAATTATCCTTTTATGATTCATTAAATTATATGCTCCTTGAGATCAGGAACTGCTTTTTGTTTTGTTTTGGTATCTTCTGCAACTATAACAATACAGGATGGGTACCTAATAAATCTAATTGAATTGAATTGTTCTAGCATGCGCTGTGATTGCAATAGGCAATAGGGAGCTAGGTGGCTCAGTAGATAGAATGCTGGCCTGTGAGTCAGAAAAACCTGAGTTCAAATCTGCCTCTAACAGATATATAACCCTGGAAAACTAATTTTCCTTCTATGTGTGTCAGGCAATTGATTTGGATTTATTTACTAAGTCATTTATCTTTTAAATTGAATTCCACATCATTAGGAGTTTCCATACCAGAAGTTCCTCCAAACAGATACAAATCAAAACTTTTGCATTGTGGTTGTATATATTGGGGGCACTTCCTAGTTTCAAATTGCACATTAATTTAATTTAGATTTGTTCTTTTCATATTTATTGAGTTTATGATAATATATATGTCTGTTATTTCTTGCATAAGAATGTAAGTTCCTGTGAATGGATCCAGCCATTCTGGAGAGCAATTTGGAACTATGCTCAAAAAGCTATCAAACTGTGCATACCCTTTGACCCAGCAGCATTTCTATTGGGCTTATATCCCAAAGAAATCATAAAGGAAGGAAAGGGACCCACATGTGCAAGAATGTTTGTGGCAGCCCTTTTTGTAGTGGCTGGAAACTGGAAACTGAATGGATGCCCATCAGTTAGAGAATGACTGAATAAATTATGGTATATGAATGTTATGGAATATTATTGCTCTGTAAGAAACGACCAGCAGGACGATTTCAGAGAGGCCTGGAGGGACTTGCATGAACTGATGCTGAGTGAAATGAGCAGAACCAGGAGATCATTATACACGGCAACAACAATACTATATGATGATCAATTCTGATGGACATGGCTCTCTTCAACAATGAAATGTTTCAAACCTGTTCCAATTGTTTAGTGAAGAAAGCCATATACACCCAGAGAGAGGGATGTGAAATGTGGATCACAACATAACATTTTCATGCTCTCGATTGATGTTTGCTTGCATTGTGTTTCCTTTATCTGATTTTTCTTTCTTGTAGATATGATTTTTCTTGCACAACAATGAAAAGTGTGGAAATATGTATATATATATATATATATTCGATTTGTCAAGTATTTTAACATAATTAACATGTAGTGGATATCCTACTATCTAGGGGAGGGGTGGGGAGTAGGGGGGAAAAATTTGTAACATAAAGCTTTGTAAGGGTTAATGTTGAAGAATTACCCATACATGTTTTGCAAATAAAAAAAAAAGAAAAAAGAATGTAAGTTCCTTGCTTTTAAGAATTATTTCATCCTTTTTTATATTTCTCTCTCCAGCACAGTGTTTGTCATACATAAGTAGGTAGTTAAGAAATGCTTGATGATTGATTAATTGATCACTGCTACAATATCCAGTACAGTACAGTTACCCTGAAATGACCAATGAAATCTGCCACAAAACAACACAGAAGTGATTAGACTTACTGTCCTTTTCTTCTTCTCTTGTGCACTCAAGACTTGATGAGTTGGTTTTATTGCTTCCAATTGAATTGCTTTGCCAAGTTTCCTGAGGAAACAGCATATAAAGCACATGCAAGCATAGCATTAGAATTTACACTCATTTTTTTTTCCTAGGAAAAGCGGTATGTTTATAGAGTAACTATTCTACTCAACAAGGCCAGTCAGATGTGAATTGTTGATGGTGTGCCTTGTAAAATATTTACAGCCCCTTTTGGATTTGGAATGATGGTAGTCATAGTTAACACTTACTGATGTAAGTCAGCAGCTGATTTCATGCTCTCAGACGCATAGGTCCAGGTACTGCAAATGCAACTAGAGATAGAAACAAGTAGTAAAAATATTTGGTTTTGAAATTCCACAACAAATTCATAGAATGAAAGCATCCTGTCAGCTATAATAGACTTGGTTCTTCTCAGTAATTCAGTGATTCAAGGGAAGCCCAATAGACTTTGAATGGAAAACGTTACCCGCATCCAGAGAAAAACTTATGAAGACTGAATATGGACCAACGCACACTATTTTCACCTTTTTTCCCCTTCTTTTTTTCTTTTTCATGTTTTTTCCCTTTTGTTCTGATTTTTCTTTCTCAATCTCAAATTTTTATATATTTCCAATTTTTGAAAATATGTAAAAAGTGACTGTACATGAATAGCCTAAAAAAATTTGATGGAATGCAGAAGTAAGTACAGAAGTGATGTACACAAGCAGAACAGTATCGGTATATTGCAAATTTAAAGTATACTTTAAAAGAATCTGTAGGCTATAAGTTCACCATTTTGTATATGCTCCATGCTTTTCATATTATTCATATGCTTATGTATATTCTTTGCATATAAAAATGTTCATGTCTATAGGTCTTTGTCAAAATCATAATAAAAAATGAAAATTTGAAAAAGAATGAAAGCATTATGCCTATCCCACAGTGTTCAGTGGTTAAAAATTTTTCCCCAATCCATTTGCCACTTTTCTATGGGATTAAATTTTGCCATAGGCATATGTAATTATACATGCTAGAATAGAAGGAGCAAACACAGCTTACCCAGCAGCAATCGTTAAGTACATCGAATTTATGCCTGCATAGTTTTAGATTTTTTTAAAATCCATTTCCGATGAAAACTAAAGGAGAGAATCTGGGGATCCAGGATATATATTAATATACATTTATTAATGGTGATGGTAATGAATATTGATATCTATTTCATTATGGTAGCAGAGAATTTTAGGTGTTAGAAGGTAACAAAAATGCTAAATCTTAAAATGAAAGTATTCATTTTGTTTGGATACCAGCAACATTAGAGCCAATCCTTCAATTATTTTAACAAATATTTATAAAATTAAAATATATTTCTATTTATCTGGATTCTGAAGAAGTAGAAAGATGGGTAGAAGTAGAAAGCCCAATAACTGCCAGATGGCAAGCACTTAATGAATGCCTGCTGACTGACTATTAGATAATTTTTACCATTGTCTCAAATTCCACATGTCCAAAGCTGAGATTGCTATCTTTTCCCTTTAGCACTTCTGCTTTTCTGTTTTTGTCCAAAGAGACTGTCTCATGTTTGAAATTTTGGTGTGATCTTTATCGTTTCCCTCTTCCCTTTCACACCTAATCAATAACCAAGTTCTGCTCATTTTAACTCTGCATCATCTTTCACAGCTGTTCTGTCCTTCATATTTCTGCTACTGTCACCTTGGTCCAGGCCCTCATCAGTCTGAATTACCATAACAATTTTCTAATAGTCTCACTGCCTCTGCTCTTATCCTCTTCCAATTCACATTTCATAGCACTGTCAAAATAATCTTCCTTATGCAGAGGTCTAATCATGAAACTTATCTGCTCCAAAATATTCTCTTCTGTGTCCCTGAGAAATGTCAGACATTCTTTTAGCATTTAAGTTCTTTATCTAATGCCACGATACTTTTTCAACCATGTCTAATTACTTTCTCCCATGAAGCTAAACAATTGAATGTAGGTGGCCCAAATTGTACTTCTCATTCTATCCATCCATCTGCTCCAGATATCTTGCCAACAGCTTTGCAGTCATATATCTACTCCTCCCCTTTCCTGTCCCCATTTCTATTCTCTGCTAACAGTTATAAAACCAGTATTACCATTGCTTTCTAGAAAGATGACTATCCTATGACTCTATTCACATCTCTGTGACTCTTCTAGACTAAATCTCCCTTCTTAGCCTACTATTTTCCTATATTTATTGTCTTTTTCCTTCAGAATATTAGATCCTTGACAGTAAGAATTAATTAGCATTTGCATGTGAAGAACAAAGTAAGTGCTTGATAATTGCTTCATTTTTTTTTCTTTATTTCTCTGTTCTTTTTTTTCCTTCTTTCTTTCCTTCTCTCCTTTCCTTCCTTCTCTCCTTTCCTTCCCTCTCTCCTTTTTCTCCTTCCTCCCTTCCTTCCTCTCTTCCCTCTTTTCTCCCTTGCTTCCTTCCTCCCTCCCTCCCTTTCTTCCTTCCTTCTCTCCTTCCTTCCTTCCTTCTTTATGCTGTAACTAAATTGGCTATCCTTGTACCTCAAACACTTCCTATGCTCTCCTGCCTCTACACTTTTTTTTTTCATGAAATGCCTTTTCACCTTAAAGCATTGTCCTTGGTGTTATAGTACCATTACCCCATCCCTATAATTTCCTTCCTTTTCTTTTTTATCTGCTAAATTCTTAGCCACCCTGTAAAGATCCAATTTAAATGCCACTTTCTTCAAAAAGCCTTCTCTGAAACCCATTGTTTCATCGTGATGTCCCAACTCAGATGTCTTTTAACATTTTATTTTATATCTCTCTAATGTCTGTAATATTGTTTGTAATTTGTATATGTTGCATGTAATATCATATAATACTTATTATCTATATTTATATATGTAATTTTGTATATATATTGTATTGTATCTGACTGATGTGAATTAATGAGAGATTATTGCACTTGATCAAAGGCTTCTAGGTTTAGTTGGAGTGAGGGATTAGAATCAGGAAGACCCAAGTTCCAATATGGCCTGAGACACTTATTAGCTGTGTGATGATGGGTAAGTCGCTTAACCTTTGTTTGCCTCAGTTTTTTCATCTGTAAAATGAAGATAAATAGCATCTACCTCCCAGGTTTTTATAAGGATCAAATGAGAAATTATTTGCAAAGTGCAAAGTATTAGTACACTGCTTGGCACATTGTGCGTGCTACATAAATGTTAGCTATTATTATTTAAGCTTTCTGTCTTTACTAGCACTTAACATTGTATTCTATATCCAGTAGATATTTAGATAATTCATTAACATTAAATGAACATTTATTAGGGGCCTAACAAAGAAAAAAATAAAAACTGTCCTTGCCTTTAAGAAATTTAATTGCTATTTATTGAATAAATGAATGGATGGGTTGTACCATGCCAGAAGGGCTAATTGGACCTCAGGAAATAGAATCCAATATTTGCTTCCTATGAGAGCTGAGGGTACAATTGCAACACAATACTTTAAAGCTTTTTAAGTCTTGGAAGACTTCCTCTTTCCTCCTCTTTCCAATTATAATTGCTGTGATTTGTGTTTGCACTCAAGCCCCTGTTCATTGTCATTTCTAATGCCAAAAGTTTAATAAGAATATTACCCCCAAGTATACACATACTAGTGTATGTGGAAGTACTTCCTTCTTGACCCTTGGCTGAGTTCTAATAATATTAAACACTAATTTCTATCATATTGATAATGAGAAAGAAGACACACATATACTATTAAAGAGTAATCCCTCCCCTCCTCACTCCCCACTACTTACTTTTTCTTTGTGCTTTGGAGTACTTTGGTGAGCTTGCTTGCCAGTTTCTCAAGATCTTTGGCATAACTAATCTCTAGGTTAGCCCTGTCAATAAAATAACAAGATGTTCTATAGAAAGGACATAACCATAAGACAAGATGAAATTCATACTCTTAGAATCTTAGAGTTGGAAAATACCTCAGGAGCCAGGTGTTCTTTACCTTAATTTTGTGTCATTTAGCCTCCTGGTACTTTGGTGAAGCCAGTGAACCTCTTCTTAGAATAATGCTTTGGGGTTTTATATATAAATTTGTTTTTAAAATTCTTCTGATTGTTTTAAAATTTATTTTAAATGTAAATACACAATGGAAAAAAAGCAAAAAAAATATTGCCATGAATACAGCAGAACATAAGAGAAGATTCAATATAAAACAATAAATTTTCATTTCAAAAAATTATATAGTAAATGCTACATTGTTTTCAAAGTTATCCAGCTTTTCTTTGCTTCCTTATAGATTCTCTTAATAATGTTTAAAAAATTAACAACAACAATAACAAGTATTTACTAAGGGCTTATTATTGAAGCCATTCCAGAGGCACATTAAAGGAAATGCTTGTTTTGAATTAGGAGTTAGAAGAAATAAAAATGTGATGTTAAAGTTCCAGGCACCATGAAATCTATATCCACAGACATTTGTGTTACAAGATAAGAACTCTTAGTCTAGTCCAACCCATAAATTATTAAATAATTTTCTTTATAATAAAACCAACAGTTGGTCATCAAGTCTTTGTCTCAAGATCTCAATGAAGGGATCCTCACTGCCTTCCAAGGCAGTCCATTCTCCTCTGGAGTATCTCTAGTAATTAGGAAGATTTTCCATATACCAAACCCAAATCTGCCTCTGAATTTTCTTCCCATCACTCTCAGTTCTATTCTCTGGGGCCTGGCACAGGACAAATATAACCTTTCTTACATGGGACAGTCCTTCAAAAACTTGAAGAGAGCTATCATGTGTTTCCTAAGACTTCACCAAATGAAACATCCAAGTTCCTTCAAATGATGCCAATATAGGAAACACATTAGAACACACACATATAAATTATATATGAGCAGACAGATATGTATCATTGAAGAACATGTGATTACTCTGACTCTTGTCTCTCTGTCTCTATCTGTCTGTCTCTCTGTCTCTGTCTCTGTCTCTCTCTCTCTATGTTTGTCCCTCTGAGACCTGAACTCTGGTAGAAAACTTTATTTAGTCTCATCTCTGACACCTACTGCCTATTTGACCCTGGGCAAGTTATCACTCTAAGCAACCCTTTAAGACTATAAACTGGAGAGAAGATGTCAACTTGTATAGTAGAGAGAGTTTTTTCACCTGGGAGTTCCTGGGAGTTCAGAAAACACAGACCCAGTGGCTATCTGTGTAAAATAGAAGACTGTTGTTTGTTATAGAGTTATGCCTGATTCTCTATGACCCTATTTGTTTTTTGTTTGCTTGCTGAGGCAATTGGGATTAAGTGACTTGCCCAGGGTCACACAACCAGGAAGTATTAAGTGTCTGAGGCCATATTTGAACTCAGGTCCTCCTGACTTCAGGGCTGGTGCTCTAGCCATTACACCAACCAAGTGTCCCCATTTGGGGTTTTCTTGGTAAAGATACTACAGTAGTGATTTTCCATTTCTTTTCCAGCTCATTGTACAGTTGAGGAAACTGAGGTAAACAGGGCTAACTGACTTGATCTAGTATCACATACCTAAAGGCTGAGATTAGATTTGAACTCATGTAAATGAGTCAGGAAGACTCCTGACACTCTATCCACTGCACCACCTAACAGCCTCAAAATAGGGGTGAAGAATCTGAAAAACCTTTCTGCTCTATAAATGAGAGGCTTTCACTCAAGTCAGAAACAGGTTTCCAAATAGCACCCAAACTAATCCGATTAGTTCTCCATTATAACTGGAGGCAATAATGTGACATATTGTGATTCAATTAGCCAAACGGGAACCTAATAATGGAAAGCCACAGAGATAATAAAGCCAAGGTTGGCAATCACAATTTCCATTAATTTATAGTCTGGACAAAACCCCATAGGAGGATTGGGGCAAGTCCTCCTAGGGCCAACTCTTTTGTAGTTCTGTGCAGATCAGAATACTACAGCATTAAACTAATTTTGTTTTAGGGTAACTTGCTTTTTTTTTTTTTTTACAGAGACATCAGTAGATGAAATGAGGGAATATTTTTCATCTTCTCACTCTTTATTGAAGATACAAAACACACAGGAAATTAAGTCCAACTTGCCTGACATTTTCCATTTTTACATGAACTGGAGAGGTTTTTGTTTTGTGCTTTATTTTCAAACATTAGAATCTATTTTTGATATTAATTATATTTGTGATACTTTATTTTGCCTTTTTTCACTTGGGGTATAACTTCAGAACCCTTCAGAAACTGTTAATAATTAAACATCTCCACAAAAATATGCTAAAGATAATTCTACAGTAGAGTCCTGGAATAGGATTCAGACTACAGATCCTCCCATGTGAACTTGTTATTCATTGGCTTCTTATCCAGTTATTTATGCTTTTAGTTACTCTACTTTTTTTCTTCAAATAATATTTTGTTTTCCCCACTCCCAATTACATGTAAAAACAATTTTTAAGACTCCATTAATTCTTTCTCTGGATGTGAATAGCATTTTACATTATGAGCCCTTTATATTGTCTTAGATCATTATATTGCTGAGAATAGTAAGTCATTCATAGTTGATCATTGTACTCTATTGCTGTTACTGTGTACAGTGTTTTTTTTGGTTCTTCTCACTTCACTTTGCATCAGTTCATGTAAGTCCAGGTTTTTCTGAAATTTGCCTGCTTATCATTTCTTATAACAAAATAATATTCTATTACATTCACATATCACAACTAGTTCAGCTATTCCCCAATTGATGGACATCCCTTCAATTTTTTTTCCACCACAAAAAGAGCTGCTATATATTTTTTTTTGTACAAATAGGTTCACCCCCCTCCCCTTTTCAAAAAAATCTCTTTGTGATAGAACAGGAAGATCTTTTTTTTTTATTTTTATTTATTTATTTATTTTTTTTGCTGAGGCAATTGGGGTTAAGTGACTTGCCCAGGGTCACACAGCTGTTCCGTGTCTGAGACCAGATTTGAACTCAGGTCCTCCTGACTTCAGGGCTGGTGCTCTATCCACTGCGCCACCTAGCTGCCCCTGAACAGGAAGATCTTAATGAAAGTTTTCATCTCTGTTTTGGTCAACTAGATGGCATAGTAGATAGAGTGCCAAGCCTAGAAGACTCATTTTGCAGAATTCAAATCCAGCCTCAGACACTACTAGCTATGTGATCCTGGGCAAGTCACTTAATACTGTTTGCTTCTATTTTCTTATCTTACTTCCAGTAAAATTAGCCAGAGAAGGAAATGGCAAACCATTCCAGTATCCTTGCCAAGAAAATGCCAAATGGGGTCAATGAAAAGTCAAATACACTACCGCCACCAACTTTTTTTTTTTTGCAAATATTATCTCATTTGATCTTCACTCTGAGAGGTAGGTGTTATTATCCCCATTTCACAGTCGAAGCAACTGAGGTAGACAGAATTTAGATGACTTGGCCAGGATCATACAGCTAATATGTGTTCCGAGCTGGATTTCAACTCAGGTCTTCTTGAATTCACATCTAGAATTTAAACACTGTGCCCCCCTAGCTGGCTTCTTCTTTTAGACTTCCTCTTGTGATCCTCTGGACTCCAGTTATGGATCTGCTCTCAGAGATGCTTTAAGCTGAGAAAAAATGTTTAGATAAATCATAAAACTAGAATTGGAAGGTACTTCATAAAGCTGTCTAGTTCAATCTCTTCATTTTACTGGGAGGCAACTGAGATTGAGGTATGCCCTAGGTCACACAAGACATTGAAAGTAGAATTTGAACTCAGGTCCTCCAGAGCCATGGCTCTTTCCACTGTTCCATGCTGCCTCCTCAGGGGCTCCCTCAGATTTGGTAACTCAATAAGGATATAAGGTTTGTAGAATTTAGAAATAGAACCAATCAATCTCAGAGATGAATTCACCCTGTCTCTTAAAAGGTCATTCAAAACAACTAAGGTTCCTATTAAAAAGGAGAACACTGGCCACAGGACAAGCCAGTAGTTTCACTTTCTAGCTCTGGTCAAATAGTTGCTAAAAGCTCAGAACAAGATCAAGTAAAAGAGAACCTCTTTTACTGAAACTGAGCTGAGCACTTCTGCCCAAGGGCAGGCACATCTCGCCAGCCCTTTTCATGTCTGAGCAGCCCAGGCTGGGGCAGAGCCTTCTTAAATCCAGATAATCATTTTCACTGGGTCCCTTAGTACTCAGCTCCAGGATTCCTTGCTGACTTCCTGCAAAAGCAGGGAAATCTACTGATGAAATTAAATTTATAATAGGGCAGATCTTCTACTAAGAAGCCTTGCCTTTAAACAGAGAAGTCTGCTACAGAGCTCAGTGAATAGTTCTCTGGGGTTCATCTTCCCTCCTCCCCAAATGCCCCTTCTAGCTCTTCTATGCCTGCCTGCTCCTGAGGAGATTTTTCCAAATAGCTCTCCAGCCAAATTTTTGCTAATGCTCTTTCCTGACTTGTTTATGATGCTCTTTTTGTGCATTGCCTTCACAGAATCTGCACACACAGGGATCTGGGGACTAAGAATTGTTGGGGAAGTAGATTAAATGTCCTTTTTCAAATGGACACAACTTTGAATTTTGCCTCTTAGTAGTCAGAACCATGAAAGCTCCTGCCTGCTGAGGCAAAAAAATGAAATCTAGGGATGCTGAGTTTACCCACAATGCTCTCTTTCCCTCCAGCTCTTCTGGCACCATCATCTCCATCTCTTTCCAGCTGATAGTCAGGACTCCATCCCTGCATTCCTTGGTTCTGATAAGTCACTTTTCCCCTTATCTTGCTCAATCCTGCCTCCACATCACCTTCCTGCTCTATGTTATCCCTTGTGGTTTCTCCCTTTCATTCCCTTTCCAGCTTCCCTCTATATTTGTCTTCTCCCTTTAGAATGTAAACTCCTTAGGATAGGGCAGGTACTATCTTGATTGCTTGTCTTTATATGCCTGGAACTTAGCATGATACCTGATAAGAAATTAATAAATGACTTCCTTCCCTCCCTCTGTCCCTTCCTTCCTTTCTTCCTCTTCCTCTTCCTCCTTCCCTCTATTCTCCTTCCCTCCCTTCCTCCTATCTATCCTTTCTCTTTCTCCCTTCATTATATCCTTCCTTCCTTGCTTTCTCCCTCCTTCCTATTCTCCCTCCCTCCTCTCCCTCCTAGTCTCCTTCTTTACCTCTCTCCTAACCTACCTTTCTTCCTTC
>JAJPUD010006043.1:95371-131049 GCA_023553655.1 Myrmecobius fasciatus | reverse complement strand
ATAGATAGATAGATAGATAGATAGATAGATAGATAGATAGATAGATAGATAGATAGATATTATCTATATCAAATTGTTTACCATCTGGGGGGGAGAAAGTAAGGGAGGGAGAAAAAAACATAAAATTAAAAAAGAGTATTAAAAATTGTCTTTACATGTAATGGGGGAAAAATAAAATAGTATTTAAAAAAGAAAGGGAAAAAAAGCAAATTTGCTTTGCCCTTGACTTATCAAATATTTCTGATGGAGTTAATGGTATTATCTTAGCTGAATTATTTAATGGGAAGCATTCAGAGATGGTCTTGGATGTTGAATGTACAGTGGCAGGAATGTACACTATTGCCTTCCATCAAGGTTACCCCTCAGATCCTAAGAGTGAATTATAGCATTTTGGCCATCCTATCTGAGAATTCCCTTTTCTACCTATTATCATGAATGTGCAGATTCAGTTGAGTGAACCAGCCTAGGAAAAAAAAAAGAAAAGATTGAAAGAATGAGAATGGGATGACTCATCTCATACTACACACACACACAAACACACCCCTATTCATAGATACACAAACATGTATATATATTTATACATACATATGTTTATGTATGTACTATCTATATCATCTATCTGTCTGCCTATCAATTTAGTTTTTCCCAGATGATTTCTTTAGTATAGAGCCTACTGCTGGATATTTGCTCATGCCTATTCTAGTAAAGGACCTGCTATATAGTAGGTCCTTAATAAATATTTGTTGATTGATTGTTATATAACAGTACATTTATGCTTCTCTACAAAGTTAATTCTCAAACTATTGGTGATAAGAAAATATTAAATAGTTTTATACCCTTTGCTCTATAAATGAGAACTTCTTTTAATCAAAAAAGAATATAATTAAGTTATCATTGAGGGAAATAATTTCACATTATTCAGACTTTAATATAAAAATGTTCATATAATTTAAAGACTCTTTCCTTTTATTATATAAAGATTAGCATGTGGATTATATTGTTGGGAAATTTTTCTGCAGAAAATAATGCTTATTCTTTTTGAGTGAGGCACATAGTAAGAAACACAACAGAGGTCCAAACATTTTTTTTAACTGTAGTCTTGATTACCAAAGGAGAGAAAGTACTCTTTTGCTACTCAGGATTTTGGAAGAAAGAAGTGGGTGATAAAATAAAAGCACATAGTTGCCAAAACAAGCATATGCATTCTCCATCCCTACAGACCTTTGAAAATAGATGAGATGATCATATGTTTTAAAGAGAAGGCATTGTAAAAAACCCTTTTAGTAGGAGGCAAGAGAATTGGGTTGAAATTAGTGGGGTTTGCTGCTAGCTTTGTAGCAGTAACCAAATCAGCTGAACTTGTTTTCTCATCTGAAAAATAAGTAAGCCATAAGATCCCTTACAAATCTTGTAATATATGATCTTATGATAGGCATCCACTTAACTAGGCAAAATGGTCTTTTAGGGCCTTCATGATAGTGTTGATCAAATGAACAAAATACAGGTAACATATAAATTTTCTTCTGTGTGAATCAAGTTCATCATCACCACCAAACAATCTTAAATTGCTCATTTAAAAAAATATTTTAGTGTATTTTATTTTGTTAAATATTTATCATTATATTTTAATATTTTGAACTTTTTCTAATTATATGCAAAACAATTTTAACATTAAAAAAAATTGAGTTTAAAATTTTCTCTCTTCCTCTTTCCTTGGCTCCTCCTCCCTACATAAGATAACAAGCACTTTGATATAGGTTATACACATGCAGTCATACAAAACATTTTTCCATATTAGTGATGATATAAAAGAAAACAGACAAAAAATCTGAAAAAAATAAAAATAGTATGCTTTGATCTTTCAGAATCTATCAATTCTTTCTTTGGAGATAGATTTTTCATTTTTTCATTTCATTTTTCGTCCTAAGTCCTTTAGAATTGTCTTGGATCTTTGAATTGCAGACAATAGCAAACTCATTCACAGCTGAACAGCATACAATATTGCTGTTCCACATACAATATTCTTCTAGTTCTGCACATTTCACTAAAAGAAATTTTTCCAGGATTTTCCGAATCCTACTCACTATTTCTTATAGCATAATAGTATTTAATCACAGTCATATCCCACAACTTGTTCAACCATTCCCCAACTGATGGACATCCCTCTGTTTTCAATTTTTTGCGACCACAAAAAGAGCTGCAATAAATATTTTTGTACAAATAAATATTTTTCCATTTTTTAAAATTTCTTTGGTTGATCTAGTAGTGTTATTGTTTAGTCAAAGGGTATGCACAGTTTTATAATTCTTAGGTTATAGTTCCAAATTGTTCTCTAGAATGGTTCAACTGGTTCACAACTCCAACTGTGCATTAGTATCAAAATTTCCCCACATCCCTTTCAACATTTGTCAGTTTCTTGTTTTGTTAACCAATGTGATGAAGATACCTTTGAAGATGATAACTTAAAGTTGTTTTGATTTGCATTTCTTTAATCAATAGTGATTTAGAGCACTTTTTTCATATTACTATAGCTAGTTTTAATCCTTTGACTATTTGTTTGAGGAATGACTTGTGTGTTCTTATAAACTTCTCTATTGAGGAATGAAGCCTTTATCAAAGAAACTTGCTTTAATGATCCCCCCTCCCAGTTTTCTGCTTTTCTTCTAAAAGAAGATTGTTTGTTTTGTTTTGTGCAAATGCTTGCTAATTATTTGTGATCAAAATCATTAATTTTATATCCTGTATTACAGAATATAATTTGGTCCTACGTTCTTTACTTATCACAGATTTGAAATGAAAACTACTCCATGTTCCACTAATTTGCTTATGTTATCACCCTTTAATGTCTAAATCATATGCTCATTTTACCTAATCAATATATAGTATGAGATATTGTTCCGTGCCTAGTTCCTACCAGAATGCTTTTAAGTTTTCCTAGCAAATTCTTGTAAAATAATGACTTTTTACCCAAAAGCTTAGATCTTTGGCTTTATCAAATACTAGTTTATTACAGTTGTTTATGATTGTTCACTGTATGCTTAACTCATTCCAATTATTTACTACTCTATTTGTTCACCAATGCCAGATTTTTTTTTTTATTATACAGTTTGAAATTTGGCATGGCTAAGCATCTTCTTTTACATTATTTTTCCTATTAATTCCCCTGATATTCTTGATTTTTTGTTCTTGCAGTATAATTTTATTAATTTTATCTAAATCTAAAAAACTTTTTTGTTAATTTGATATGGTACTGAATAAGTAATTTATGGAAAATTATAATTTTTATTATATTTACTTAGGCTATCCATGAGCAATTAATTTTTTCCATTTGTTCAGATCTGACTTAATTAGTATGACAAGTGTTTTGTAATGTGTGAAAATACTTATTATATTGTGTTGGCACATAGACTCCTCTCCAGGATGCAGTTATTTTAAATGGAATTTTGCTTTCTATCTCTTGCTGCTGGATTTTGTTGGTAATATATAGAAATGTTGATGATTTATATAGGTTTATTTTGTATCCTACTACTTTTCTAAATTTTTTAATTATTTCAACATTCAAATGACTGTTGCCAATCCCATCACCCTCAAGGACTTCTGTTTGCTTGCCAGTGGCTTACTAGTGTTGCTGGCTTGCTGGATGTGCTCTGCTTCCCTTACTATGAATGGTCTGCATTAGATTACCATTGAATCCTTCTCTCACTTCACTGAGATAGACCTTTCTTGTTGACTTTCTAAAGATGTCAGGAACTGAAAAATCCTTTCACCTTGTCCTATTTTTATTTCTACTTCTTGTGAATTTGTTTTGAAGCATTAAAGTTGTTTGGAGGGAAATTTCTATCCCCTTCCAATTGCTTATTATCCCCTTCCCAAACTAGAAATTCACTCTGTTTTAAAATTTTACCAAGTTTCAGCATCAAAAAGGTGGGTCTATATTCACCTTTTTGAAAACATAGGTAATTTTTATGTTTTTCAGTTTTCTGGCAAATCTCTTATTCTTTGTGATTGCCCAAAGCTTACTGAAAATAATTCTACTAAGTGATTTGAATAATGAATATAATACCATAAAAATTAAAAGAAGCAAATCAGATATCTTTCATAACTGTTTGTAGAATATTATACTTAATTTTTAAAAGGTTAAAAGTAATTAGAAAAGATTAAATAATTTTTATTACATGAAATTGGGAAACTTTTTTACAAATTTTACATAAAGGGCAAAGGATAAAAATAAAGAATAATGAATAAATTTCTGGAATTATATGTGCCTCAGTTTCTTCATCCATAAAATGATGATAATAGCGCTTTCTCTCCAGTGTTGTTGCAAGGATAAAGTTATATAATATTTGCAAAACATTTAGTACATCTTAAATACCACCTACATAATATTATCTTATCACTGATAAAATCAAGTGTTCAAATGCAAAAAAAAAAATTATTCTGGTAAAAAAAGGGAACAAATTAGATGTCCATCAATAAATAGCTAAGGAAATCATGGGATATGATTATAATGAATATTATGGTACAATGAAAAATCATGAATATGATATATCTGAGAAGCAGACAAGCAGAGGCAAGGAAAGAATGTACACAATGACAAAAATACTTTAACTACTTTGTAAAGTTGGCAAGTTCACTGTATATATTTTCAGAATTTTTGGATGTATTATTTCATTTTGCTCATTTTTTCCCTTTTTGATTTTTTCTTAAAACAGTCTTTGTTATATGAAGTAGCTGTCAGAACAGAGAGGAGGAAGGACACAGAGAAATTTTGGCAATGTAACAACAAACAAAATATATCATTAAAACATACTTTAAATATGTAAATTCTACAATCTTCTTGACAAGTTAATTAAACATGCTAGGTATTCATTCAATTCAGTTCAACTAGGATTTATTAAGTGCCTGCCATGAACTAATTGCCTTTTGGATATTTCACATTAGATGTACTAAGTTATCTAAAACTCAACATATCCACAAGAAAACTCATTCCCATCCCAAACCCCAAACCCTTTTCCTCTTTCCTGTTACTACTGAGGGCACAACCATTATCCCAAGCATCCACGTTTTCAACTGTCATTCAGTACTCATCATCTTCACTCATACTACCTCTCTAATCTGTAGTCATTTCAGCCTTCACAATATCTCTTCTGTAAGTCCTCTTATCTTCACACATACAGCTGACACCCCAGTACAAGTCCTCTTTTCCTCACATTTTGACTATTGTAGTAGCCTGCTAACTGGTCTTAATCGATTCTCTATTCAGGACCAAAAGTGTTACCACTCTCCAATAAGTGCCAGTGATTCCTTATTATTTCTAGGATCAAATACAAACTCCCATTTGTTATTTAAAGTCCTTCACAACTTTTCCCTCTCCTATCTTCCAATCTTCTTATACTTATTCTCCTGCCCATGCTTTGTTATCCAGTAACATTAACTTTATTATTGTTCTTCAAAGAAAACACTCTATTTCCCAACTAGATACTTTTTCACTGGCACTTCCCCATACCTAGAAGGCTTTCTCCTCCAACCCCCTCAGCTCCACTTCCTGTGTTGCCTGGCTTCAGAGTCTCACTTCAAATTGTACCTTTTGTGAAAGTTCTTTACTGGTCCCACCTGACTGCTAGTGCCTTTCTCTTAAGATTACCTTCCATTTATTCTGTATCAATCTTGGATGGATATAGTTATTTGCGTGTTTTATGCCCCAGCTTCTCCTTGGCAGACTATTTATCTTGCTTTGTATCATCAACAGCATAGTGTGTGGTACATGGCTGACTATTAGATTGACAGGTAATGTGGGGGATGGAGGGCTCACTACTAGGAGGATCAGGACACACTAAGTTTATAGATTGAATCTTGAAGATTAATAGTATTTAAGAGGAGCAGCTAAAGGACAGCACTATAGACATGTGCAAAGACACAAAAGGAAGGTGAAATGCTGTGTTTGGAAACAGCCAGTAAGGCAGTTTGACTGGAAAATTGTAGGTGTGTGTATGTGCATGCATTTGTGTATGTGTATGTGGGTGTGCATGTTTGGTGGGTTGGAAGGATGGGGGAAACGTAATGAGATATCAATGAAAACAAAGCTTGTATCTAGATGTTTTTAGGGATTTAAATGCCAAATATATTTTGTCCCTGAATAACAGGAAGTCACTGCAGCATTTAGAATGGAGCAGTGACATGGTCAAACCTATGCTTTAAAAATATGTTTGGTAACTGTGTAGATAACTTAGACAGTTAAAGAGACTGGAGGTACAGAGATTGTATAGATTGGGGTTATTGTATAGATGAAGCAGGAAGTCCTGAGGACCTAGACTCGAATGGTGGCTGTGTAAGCAGAGAGAAGAAAGACAAGAGATAATGTGGAATCAAAATTTACATAGAACTTAAGCTTATCAACATATGTTGATAAAGTGCTAAATCTATATGTATATACACATATATATTTATGAGTTTGAGGAGTGTTCAGGGAGGACTAGAACCTCTTGGTGAGACTTTTTTTCTAATAGCATTTTATTTTTTCCAAATACATGTAAAGATAGTTTTCAATATTTAACTTTGCAAAACTTTATGTTCCAAATGTTTTTCTCTCTCCCCCTACCTTCCCAAGACAGCAAGTAATCCAATACAGGTTAAATGTACAATTCTTCTAAATATATTTCCATATTTTTCATGCTATGCAAAAAAAAATTTAAACAGAAAAAACATGAGAAAGGAAAAAAACAATAACAAAAAGATGAAAAAAAAAAAACATGTTTTGACTCACATTCAGTCTCCATAGTTCTCTCTCCATCTGCAGATGGCACTTTCCATCACAAGTATTTTGGAATTACCTAAACCATTTCGTTGCTTGAAAAGAGCCAAATCCATTACAGTTGATCATCATATAATCTTGTTGCTGTGTATGTTGTTCTCCATGTTCTGAACAATGTAACAAGATTATATTGTATCATTTCACTTAGCATCAGTTCATGTTAAGTCTTTTCAAGCTTTTCTGAAATTGCTGAGTCCTTTTTAGGGCTGCTCATCCACCTTTGGGGGCCACCTGATTCACCCAACTTTCTCACCTGTAGCTCCAAGAAGAATGTGTAATGGCCAAACTTCAATAAAACCATCTCAGCAGCCAGGCTAAAAGCAGGCTGAGGATAACCAACAGGTTACAAACCTGTTGGTAAGTTAGTAGGGTGTCTACCCTAAGCATGTGCAGACTGTTCCCAGCAGAATGGACTGATGAGGACGATGGCCATGAAAGTAGCTGAAGGAAGTGACTAAGAGCTGAGTCAGACGTGAAGCTACTGAGCTCATCTGCTGCATCCTGAGCCCTTTCCAGTCCTGACTTTTTCTTGTCACTGCACTTTGTTGCTTCAGAGAGAGAGAATGAGGCTGATGACTCTGTGTAACCCTGCCTCATTTAAATATAATTTTTGTATAAGTCAAGATATCACCTGTAATGTCACTGGTTCTCTTTGAAATAGAAAGCAAACCACCACAACTATGTGTATGTATGTGCCTATAAATATTACATATATGCATATGAATATAGCTATATGTATGTACATATCTCTATCTTTCCATCATTTGTCTATGTACATTTACTTATTTGATCCTCACAACAACCTGGTGTGATAGACTCTATTATTTCCTAGATGGAAGAAGGGGAAGGAAATGGGCATTTATTAAACACCTGCTACTTGCTAGGGACTATGCTAACAATTTATAAACATTATCAAATATGATGTTCACAACAAGCTTGGGAGGTAAGGACTATTATGCATTTTGCAGCTGAGGAAATTAAATCAGACAGAAGTCAAATGATTTACCTAAGTGTCACACAGTAAGTGTTTGAGGCTGGATTTGAATTTTTATATCTTCTTGATTTTAGTCTAATATTCTGTCCACTGAAGAACCTAGAAGCTGATAGATGAGAAGACTATTGCATAAAAGAAATTAAGTGACTTGCTCAGGGTCTCTATCCATAGTATCACCTAACTGACCGAACTTGTGTTACTGGAAGAATGACAATATCCCTAACCAAAAACTGGGAAATTTAGAGAAGCTGTGGGTTTAAAGGAAAATATACTAGGTCCCATTTGAGATGACTATGGGACATCCAAGTACAAGTTTCCATTAAATGGCTAGTGATGGGGGATATTCTCAGGAGAGAGACTATATATATATATATATATATATATATATATATATATATATATATATATATAAATTCTCTGCATAGTATGATAGTCAAATCCATGATGTACTCATCACTATTAGACACTCATCATGAAATCGCAAATATTTTGCTCATTTTTGATTACCTCTATCATACTTCCTACATTGCTCCGAATCTTTTCTTCTTTCCTCAGACCTACTATATATCTGCCTATCTTCTTTGAAGAGATCATCAATCACACTTTCTGAGAAAATTGAAGTCATCTGTTGTGATTAACCATATTTTCACCAATTCCACATTCCAAATACCCTCAATACTAACCCAGAATCATGGGTTAATATTGAGATCATGATAAGGAGATCATGAAGAGAAAAATATAGAAAGAGAAAAGAAAAATCCTAAGACAAAGATTTAGAATCTCGATGGAAATGATGATAGAGCAAAGAAGCAATGAGACCAGAAAGTGGAAAATGCAGGATGCAGTGTCAGGAGATATTCCCAAGGAAAGATTACCTAGGTGGTCAATGATGCAAAATGCCATAGAGATATCAAGAATAATATGCGTGAAAGACTGAAGAATAATATTGTGTGAAACAGTTCAGATTTTTATAGAATCTTCTTAGAGAAAGTAATTTCAGTTGAGTGTTGAGGTTGGGATGCAAGATTTTAAGAAATAAATGACAAGTAAGAAAGTGGAGGCAGAAAGTACAGAAGATTTTTTTCTAGGGAATTGGTTGTGGAAAAAATGATATTTAGGATGATAACTTGGAGAGATGTAAAGATCAATTAAGGTTTTTGAAACACGGGGTATACTTGTGTATACCTTTAGGCAGAAAAGAAATGATCAGTAAATAATGAGAGACAAATAATGAAATTGAAAGGCCAAACTTTTGGAGGAAATTTGATAAAATGATATTAGGGAATGCATAAAAATGTTGACCCTGACAAGGAAAAAACTTTTACTCATATACTAGAGAAAATGGGAGAAAGATTCGGATTAATATTGAGGGTATTTGGAATGTAGAATTAGTGAAAAGATGGTTAATCACAACAGATGACTTCAATTTTCTCAGAAAGTGTGATTGATGACCTCTTCAAAGAAAATAGGCAGATATATAGTAGGTCTAAGGAAAGAAGAAAAGATTCGGAGCAATGTAGGAAATATGATAGAGTTAATCAAAAATGAGTAAAATGTTTGTGATATCATGATGAGTATCTAGAAGTGATGACTACAAAGATAAGATTAGTTAACATAAATTTGTAGTAGGTTGTCAATATGGTTTTGTTACTTCATTGACTGGGATTTATATTAAAAAAAAAAAAAAGAACAGATATAGGAGTGGGATTTAAACAAGATAGCATCAAATTGATCTGGTTCAAGACTGCAAATAGGGAAAAGTGAAATCAGAGCAATTATAATAGACTGGAAGGGATGAATCCCTAAGTTGAAGATAAATAGTTTTAGGAAGGACAAAGTTCAAGGTCAGATTAAAAAACTAGGAGAATATGATTAGGTGGAAGAATTTCAGAAATCTAGGTAATAGAGTGATCAGAATGTCATGAGTGTAATAATTCCTGGCTGTGAAGGTACAGATCATGGGGAAGGAGGAAGCTGATCCTTGGAAAAACAAGTTGGTTGAGGGTCATTGCCATGACTATTAGGGTCAATGGGTACAACAACAGGTATTGGAACAAGAAGGTCACAGTCCAGGTACTAATTTATTTGAAACTAAAGAAAGATTTACTTGAGAACCAGTGGATTAGTGCTTAAGAATCTAGAAAGAATAAGTAATATATCTGGATTTAGTGACATTCAAGAAGCAAAAGTTTCTCAACATTGGAGGCAGGAAGAATGTCCAAAAGTGGCAGAAAGGAGGAATGGCAGAAAGGCCAGGAATCTGGCCTAGTGATTTTGAATGCATGAGAAAAAAAATATACACAGGATTAATTAGCAAAGGATATGATACCTTATTAGGGTAACCCATAATACATATTTATTGAGCATCTAATATGTGCAAAGTATTGTGCTTGACGTTGAGGATAAACCTTCTCAGACTGAAGACTTAGAAATGTGTCTGTCTCCCACTATTACTTCATATAGGCTATAATTTCTATGCCTGCTTTTATTTCTCATTTAATTTTCCCTAATCCATATACATAATCCTTTACCTGCTTATGACTCAGGGCTGTCTCATTAATTAGTAGGAACACTAGAATATATGGTCCTCATTCTGAAAAACTTCTGAAAATGAGGTCAATCATGTAGACACAGTATTTGATTATGTTACTGCTACCACCACCACTACCACATCTATATGTTGTGTAAATTACTTTGATTTAAATAAAATATCTCAATAATTCTCTTTATCATGGTATTTCCCCCCTAAACCATCCATGATTGCTATGAACAATAATGCAATTCTTTTAGGATTGTCTCTTAAAATAAAGCAAGAAGAGACATAGCTCCAAAAGTTTTTCTTGGAAGTGTTCACCTAAGCTCTGATTCTAGCCAACTTAATGCCATTATTTATGTGTTCACGCCTGGTCTGAGAGCCCTGCAGGTTATAGATTCCATTTTTACCATTCAAAGTTGGAAATGAATGGGGAAAAAAAATGAAGCATGCCTTTCTGTATACAATCAAACAGCTTTGAATCTACTTTGGAACCAACATAATCTCCCTACTCTCCTGCCAAACTCATAAGATGAAGGAAAAATAGCAAGACTAAGGAACAATCATTTTTATTTCCAGGCAATTTAAACTTCTTGGGTCTTGGAGCCAAATCACTTGTTCATGATGTGACTTTAAGTTCCTGATGGTAAAGGTGGTACACAGTACAGATAACTACTTGCTTAAGTGCAGACAGCTTTGTGAGAGCCAGAACCTGTTCCCCTTTTCTTTTTTCTTAAACTCTGGGACCAGGATTTGGGTAGATAGGCAGAAACTTGGGGAGGGGGAGAAACAGGGTGAGGGGAGATTGAGTGCCAATAGGACTGGAGGCAATTTACCATTCAGAAACCTCTTCCAATAGTATTCACTAAGTGAACTATGGGTGGAGGGAGGGGCATTTAAGCATCCAAGGAAACCATGAAGTACAGACAAAAGAATCAAATTGAATTGGGAGTTGTTCAAGTCAGAATCAGCTGAGAGTGCATAAGAATTTTATAAATGGATAAAATTTCTCCCTTCAGCTAAATGTTAAGGCTCACCTTCTGGTTTCATTTACTGCTATATTTACCAAAAGTGGTTTCCTGTCATGAAAAAGCTGTTTTCTTTTCCCTTTCAGGGACATTTGCAAAATGTAAACTGTTAGATATCTGTAGTCTTATCTCAGAAGGCACAGCTGGGGAAAATAAGGATATTTAAGCTCTGAAATGGTTTGGGTCCAATTCAAGGTTTTACTTTTGCCTTATTTTACTTTATGCCTTATTATGCATGAACCAAGGAGAACCTGCTGAGTGTCCAATCATTGCCCTTGACTTATTTTTTGGGGACTGGCAGGCCAAACTTTTAAAGGAAAAACTCATTCACTCTTGAATAATTCTAAGAGACTATATTTTATTTCAAAGAAATCATTTGAAGTGCATACAGAAAAGTACATATATTTCTGAAATGTTAGTATTTATAATAGTAAGAGTTAATAACCTATGTCTTAATAACATTTATACATTTACAAAAATATACAAATATATAATAACATTAATAGGCTTACAAAAATTATGAAGTGTTATCACTTTTTATTGTTATGAACAAAATTATCTGAAGATATGCTTTCTATTATGCCTACAAATTCAACAGTTTCTTATCTACAAACTGATAACTTTTCTGTTTATAATTCTGACTAATTAATTATTAAACTATTTTTAGAGTATACTTTGATTTTGGAGAGCTTTTTCCGAGTGTGGTTAAAGATAAAAGTATGTATGTAGGTAAATGCCCATGTGAAACTACAAAAAAATATTGAATTATATTTCCTCTGTAAATTAAGCTTGGCAGCTGGTAGTTAGTTGTCAGCCATAGAAGACCAATAAAATTATTCTTGTAAATTATAATTAGTAACTGACCCCAAAGCAACCTCTGGTACAATTGACTAAAAAGTTAATGGGAAAAAATACTTGCAATTATGTTTTCTGATTACCTGCAGACAGATAATAGAATTTGCAGATGATAGTGGTCACATATATATCTATTGTTTTAGTTCTCTGCCTGTTATACTACCCTTCCCCATCCGTACTATATAACAGAGTAGAGTCCTGTCTGTCCTTTAGGCCTAGAAATAAAAGGCCTAGGAAAAGAGACTATGCAAAATGGTGTTAACACTCACTTATAAGATGTTACATTAAGAAATCTAGAAGAGGTTTTCTGACATATTGTGTCTTTCACAAGTAAAATTCTTTTGTTGGGAATATTGTCTTTAACTGTCTTTAACTCTACAACTAAAGAGAAGATAGCACTTAATTGTCAATATTTGGTGATGACACATTGGCTTAAATTTTTACTAATAATTTAACTGACTCCAATCAGATCTTTTCCAAAGGTAGGGTCCAAAGGAGAGAAGTAGAGAGGAAAAAATTGGTAAAGATGGATACAATTGAAGAAAAAGGAAGGGGCACAATCTAAACATCTTAGTGCTGAGCCTTAAGAATGAACAATCATTCAATCAAGAAGAATTTTTTTAGAATAATGTCAATTCATTACACTATTCAAGGTACTGGAAATAAAAAGTAAAAAAGCAAACTAGTCTGTCCTTAAGGAACATGGGAGAAATAACATGAAAATGAATAAATAAGCATAAAATGAATATAAATGAAGTCAACAAATTCAATAAGCATTTGTTAAATACAATCCTAGTACTATAGGAGATGTTTTCTGTGACATATACATATATATATATATATATACATATGATACTTTAATACTCTGATAGAACTAATATCATATCACTGAATATTTTCTTCCTGGTACAGATCATAAAGCAAACATGCTTGCCATCTTAATCCATAAAATTTTTATCCACTGACTCCTATAAATCTTAAATTGACAGAAGCCTTCTCTTAGACCAAAAATTTATGTAGTTTAATGTAGCATTCAAGTTGGCCTTTGGTACCTTATAATTATCTCTATATATCTGCTCTACCTTCTTTTTTAATTCTTAGTATATATATTTAATTATGAAATTTGTGACATTTCTTCTTGGGCTCTAGTCATTGTTGATGTTATGCAGAAGCCTATTTGAACTGACCATCTATCTATCATTTGTGATTTGATTCTTTTGGGATCTTGGTGTCCCATGATTCACAGTCATAATAGCATCAGTGGGTGAATATTGATATTAAAGAATGTAAAATCTTTGAGAGTAGGGTTCACCTATTTTTTCTATTGTATCTCTAACACCTAATACAGTCCTTTGAACATAGTAAATGTTTATTTAATTGCATTGTTAATTTAAACTGAGAGAGGTATAGAATTACTCAGCTACATTCCAAGCTGCTTCTTTCTCTCCCTCATTCAAGTATGGGTCCAGAACATTACTTGTTTGCAGTGGTAATCTATTAGATAGATAGATAGATAGATAGATAGATAGATAGATAGATAGATAGATAGATAGATAGATAGATAGATAGATTTAGATAAATATCCTGGAATTTGAAGCAATAAGAAAAATGTTGCCTATAAACTTATTTCCAAAATATCTCCCCAGTTTTCACTTGAAATCTCTCTTCCATTTGGAATTCTTTTTTCCCCTGAGGCAATTAGGGTCAATGACTTGCCCAGGGTCACATAGATAGGATGTGTTAAGTGCCTAAAGCCAGATTTGAACTCAGGTCCGCCTGACTTCAGGGCTGGTACTCTATCCACTGCACCACCTAGCTGCTTCCCATTTGGGATTCTTTACTGTGTATTTTCAAGGATAATAATAAACTTATGAGTATATATAGATCTTCATTTTATTCCTAATTTGATATTGCTAATCAAAGTATCATTGAACAACTATATCTCTTTGGGCACACTGGCCAAAGAGTTACATATATTTGGTCTAAACATATGAATGGTAGACACCAAGTTGGAACAGTTTCAGGTGGCAGTTTGTCCTATAAAGTCAAACTCCATTTTTTAATAAAAAACATAAAAACAAAAACGTGGTATCTTGTATTCTCTGAATGCTTTAGTCATATTTGTAATTGTGATCTACAACAGAAATAATCTGTCTGCTTGTTCTAGTTTCATATTTTAATTAAAACCAGCTATGCATAGACTATTTTCATAAGTTTTTATACAGATGAGGTTGTAATTGTTCAGCCACCTTAAAAAAAAGAAAAAACTATATCATATATAATTTCCCCATACTTTTTATATTTTCTCTTTGAAATATCTTGGAAATTGATTTCTGAATGTCATTAAAATTGTATTGCCTTCTGATTTTTACAGTGTCTCAGATTCATAATCTTAGCATTATACTGGATTCCTCATTCTCCTTCATTGCATGTATCTGATCAGTTGCCAAATCCTACCATTTTATAGAACCTTTCTTATCTGACCTTTCCTCACCTTAGTTCTAGCTGTCATTACTTCTCACCTAGATAATTGCCGCACCCTCCTAATCCCCCTTTCCTAATTAATCTCTCACTGCTCCAGTATCTCCCATACACAGCTATCAAAGTAATTTGATTAAGTTTATATCTGCCCCTATGCTTTCTCTACACTTATTCCAGTGAATTCCTATTGCCTCTGGCATCAAACATAAATTCTTCTGCTTAGATTTATATTTACCCTACCTGGCCCCAACCTGTCTTCTTAGCCTCATTGGACAATACTCCCTTCCCTCATTCTGCCTACTAGCCAAACTGGTGTTCTCTCTGATTCTCACAAATGGTACTCCATTTCCCAATTCCTTGTATTTGCTCTGTCTCCCATGTTTGAAATGTATTCTGTCCTCACCTCTGCTTCAGAGTTTCCTTCCATTAAGAGAGAGTTCAATCATCATTTTTTACATGAAGTTTTTCTTAATCCCCCCCAAAAGGATAGTGCTTTCCCTCCCAACTACTTTTGTGCATAACTATTGTGTGAATGTTTTTGTTTATAAATTTTTTATTCATGCTAAATATATATCTTATATATTTCTTTTACTCTTTAAAATGTAAGTTTCTTCTGAATAGAGATGGTTTAATTCTTGGAACTTGTATCTTCAGTATTTAGCATATAGCAGTTGCTTAATAAATATATAAATTGATTGGTGTTAAAAAACATACGAGGGACCTCAGAAGATCTCTGGACCAATCCCTACTCTAAGGAATGTCTGAAATTACTTACTTGACAGGTATGTAATCCAGCCACTGCATGAGGACCACTAAAGAAGGAGAACTACTACTTTTCAATGTGGTCCATATGAATAATTCTAATTATTATTATTAGTCCTTAAATCAAAGACTAAATTCTTTGTCACATCCAATCAATCTATTCTCTGGGGTCGAATATAAAAAATCTATTCTTTTTTCTATATGATGGTTCTTCAAATAGTTAAGAACTATCATATTCTCCCTAACCCTCCATTCTCTAGACTAAACATCCCTAACTCTTTAAACTGATTTTCATGTGAGTAAGTATGTAGATAAATAAATATGCATATTTTGGTTCAAAAATGTTTAACCTACAATGGCAAATGATCAAAAAATTTTACAGAACCCTCTTGAGATGAGTTCTCTTATAGAATATTAACCTATGGTACCCTATATATTTCTGTCTTCAACTATTTGAAATCTACCTTCCCCAAATCTATAGTACCTAACAAACTGTGTCAAAATTTCTTCTCCTTTGTCATAAAGTCATAAAGTTGATGCTTCCTTTAGATTTTCCAATATTTCTATCCTAGTAACTAGCTCCTCTTTGTTATTAAGAATCAGATTTAACTTTTGAAGGATGGTATCAACATTAAGGAAATTAAGAAGTTATTAGTTGTTTTGCTTTTAGAATAGAGGACTCCAGAAAATAATACTTTTTCCCCCAACCTTATGATCTTTTGACTGAACTTCTTATCCACTTTCTGCTTTCTATCCAGATGGGCTATAGAAGACTTAAATGACAGAATAATTGCTTTTTCTCCTTCTGTTGATCTTCACCCAAATGTTCTCTACTTTTATCTTTTCCCTGATTTCTGATTTTTCATGTAAACATACATTCTTCTTATATAATAATATCTCACTACCCTATGACCTATCCTATTTCTCATGAATAAGGCATAGTAACTCAGCATCATGTTCTTGTCATAGGTTTCATCCTAGCAAATTTCTGTAACACTTGGGAAGTCAAATTTCCCTATTTTCATTAGAAAATCTAGTTCCTCTTGTTTATTGCTTAAATTTTGGGCACTTGTGTATATATTTGATACCATGGGTTTTACTTATTGGCTCTATTCTTGGGCTTTGGTTATTGTGTTTTTATGTGTTTGGTAGCTTCCTTTACAGAAGCTGCTTTCTATAATATCTACCAAGGGGAATATGTATAAACAATCTTCTCTTTTTCTAATCACCTTTTGTTTTAAAACTTTTTAATATATTTGCAAGACTACAGAGAAATACATTGTTACTAGTCTTTGTTAGATATACTTCATCTCTAGGAAGAATCTATCATCTTTACTTTTTGACAGTCAGAAGTTTAAACCCCATCTTCATATATTACATTCTTAGAGAACTATTCACTTCACAAATTTATTTTCTCTTCTTTTTTCTTTGTTTTCCATGGCTAGGTAGGGGAATGGCACACAGAAATACACACACATGCAAGCATAGACATGTGTTATTTTCTTTCTTTTTTTTTAATAAAGCTTTTTATTTACAAAACATATGAGTGATTTTTCTACATTGACCTTTGCAAAAACTTTTTTTTCCCAAGCTTTTCCCCTCCTTCCCCCCACCCCCCACCCCTAGATGACAGGTAATCTACTACATGCTAAATAGGATAAATTATATGACAAATACAATACATGTATACATATCTATGCAGTTATCTTACTGCACAAGAAAAATCAGAACAAGAAAGAGAAGAAAAAAAACAACCTAAGAAAGAAAACAAAATGCATGAAAATATTCACAGAAAAGTTTAAAATGCTGTGTTGTGGTTCACACTCAGTTCCCACAGGCCTCTCTCTGGATGTATATGACTATCTTCATCGCTGAACAATAGGAACTGGTTTGATTCACATCATTGTTGAAGAGAACCATGTCCATCAAAATTGATCATCATATAGTCTTGTTGCTGTGTATAATGTCCTCCTGATTCTGCTGATTTCACTCAGCATCAGTTCATGCAAGTCTCTCCAGGCCTCTCTGAAATCCTCCTGTCAGTCGTTTCTTACAGAACAATAATATTCCATAACATTCATATACCATATTCAGCCATTCTCCAATTGATGGGTATCCTTTCAATTTCCAGTTTCTTGCCACTACAAAAAGGGCTGCCATAAACATTTTTGCAGACGTGTTATTTTCAATTCCTTCCCAAAGTTTAATAATTTTTAGTAATATTTTTAGGGTCCTTTTGGCAGGAGATAGTTTTTCCTTATTTTGATCGACCTTAGTAAGTTCTTTTATATCTTGGATATGACCTTAGAAAGCCAATCAGTCTCTCCAATGTTGTTACCACATAGATAGCTGTCCAGATCAGTATCCCCAAGAAGATAATTAGCAACCAAATCTACTCTTCTTCTTCTGCTTTTTTTTTTTTATCTATATTAGATAATTTTTCCTCTGTGGCTCCACTACATTATTCTTTGGGGGATAAATAGTTGTTTCTTTCTCAAAGCATATAGTCTCAAATCTAGTTTGGCAGTCTAAGTGTACAGGTGTTTTGTTTTTTTTTTTTTTTTTCCTTCCTCCTTTTCACATGTATAACACTTCCATCCTTCTGTCTCCTGAGAAGTTTCAAGTTTCTCCTTTTGTACATTAAATTTCTCTACTTATCTTTTCTTATTTACTTTGCCTCGTTTTGCCAACTCTCTTCCTTTTTTTTTTTCCCTTTTAGAGTCTTCTTCAGGTTTCTTCTTAATTTTTTATGATCCTTCTTAATCCTCTTTGATCTTGTTCTTTCCCTCTCAAGAACAAAATATGTTGTCATTAATGATAGCAATCAAATTATGGTATTATCGACAGTGACAGATTGCTATAGAAATGCTGGGAAACACTTTATGTATTCTATGTATTTGTTGCACTCCTTCCAATTTTATTTATAAATGCTTTTGATGTGATCTGACTTACTTGAGTTTCTCCAAATTTTCTTCAGGCATATTTCCTTCTCGACTGTTTTTCATCATTTTATTATATGATACTGCCAATAATCAGCCTTCTCTTCTATAATATTTTGCAAATTATCTTGTGTTGTTTTAACTCATTGTTTTGTTTTTTGTCATGTATCTTTCTTGGCAAAAAGAAAAATATTTATTTAAGATGTTTTTGAGTCCTTTTGATGGTAATTTAAATGTACTAAAAATTAGGATTGTTTTAATCAAGGTTTATTCAAATCACATTTTCCAGAGTCAGCCATTTTTCAAAATACTTGAGCTTGGAATAGTTACAATTTCACATTTTTCTTCTCATCTTTTTCTTTCTTCTGATTGTTCTTGATTTTCACTTTTGTTCCAAATGGGTGATGTCTAATTGATATGACTCACATCAGTGGTTTGTCACTTCTTTTCTGTTATGATACAGTCAATATCTGTGGATTTTTACATTTTTATTCCTCCAACATTTTTTTCCTTCTTTTGAAGAAAGTAATGTCAACATATAGATAAGAACTTTCTGAATATTCTAGAAGTTTTTTGCCTTTTACCTCTCAGAGTTAGCTAGGGGGTATAGTGAATGAACTGCTGGTATTGGAATCAAGAATACTCATGCTTGTATCCTTCTTCAGACATATATTATTTGACCCTGGGCAAGTTATTTATCTTTGTTTATTTTTAGCTCAGATGGTCATTGGGTAGTAAGCAACGACTAGTTTCATGGCCAGGGTCAATGACTTTTTTTTAAAACTTGATAAAACTTGCTGGATATTGTACTCAGCTATCATAACTTTTGAGAAAGTTTGAGAAAGGTTGCTCTGAGGAGCATCTGAGTAGGATTTTTTGCAGACGACAAATACTTGTAATATTAAGAAATACATGACTAAGCATGTGGATAGATAATAGCTCTCTGATTTTGAACAGTGTCATGACTAAATCTATCTGAAAAATAGATGAGCCTTGCTCATCTTTGAACTCAACATATCCAAAACTAGGTTCATTTTTTTGTCTCAAACCTATCCTCTCTCTACATTATCTGTTTTTTATTCATTTGTTTTGTAATGATTCCTCCTTTCTGTCTCCTATCTTCAGAATCATGTAATCATCTTTGACTTTTCCCCTTTTCTCTTCCCTTTGAGCCATATCTGATCAGTTGTTCAAGTCCTGTGAATTTAATTTCTACGTCATTTCTCTTAAATACATTTCTTACTTTCTAATTCGATTTGCATTACATTGTCTTATGCCTCCTACTGGGTAGGATCCATTTATAACACAGGGAGTTCTTCATTTTCTTCCCCAGTGCTTAATACAATATAATGAGAATAGTGGATCGTTAACAAAAGTTTGTTCAGTTAAAATGTATGTCTCTTAATTTTTAAATATCTTTTTAAAAATAAACCGTCTAGGGCATTTTCAGAATTTAGTATATAGTAGTTATTTATTCCCAGATTTGTAGAGAACAATGACTAAGTGCTTTGTCTATTAAGCATATAGTACATTATATAAAGTTTGTGCTCTTAAAAATCTAGATCACTTATAAAAGGCATTGAGATAATGCAAAAGGGATAATAACAATATCTTCTCTGGGTAAGGGGAATGAAGCCATTCATAGATGACTGCTCATTTGTACATAGTTTATAAACTCTACCATATATCATTTTGGAATAGGGGTTTTCAACCTGGAGTCTATGATTTAAATATATATATATATATATATATATATATATATATTGAAAATTGTATTTCAATGTAATGGGTTTTTTTTTCATTTATAAACATTATTCTGAGGAGTTCATAGATTTCATCATGCCAAAAGGGTCCATGGCAATTTAACAAAATTATAAGATTTATATAAGATGTGGAGGAAGGCACTTTGGAAGACAATGCATTTGCTTCTCTAAAACACGAGAATTATAATCAAAAATGTGTTTGAATGTACCAGAATCTCCATAGTTGATAGGATGATTCAGAACATTTTTTAAAAGGATGTGGATAATACAGGGAGGGAGAGATGTTTTCCCACCCTCAGTTAATCAAAGATAACAGAAGTAACCATGTGCTATTATACCAAGGTATTTTAAAAATGTCTATACTGTTATTCCTTTATGAAATATTAAAGATTTTTCCTGATGGAACTGGAAATATTGTCAACGACTAGAGATTGGCCATACTCTCAGCAACCTTTTCAAAATTATCTTGTGGTTAGATATGACTTTTGGCAGCCATCTTTCTCACAGATGATACTTAGCAAATAATTATTAATGCCTTTGTTTTATTTGTTAAATTGTTGATAAATTGAATGGCCAATTTAAAAAAAAAAAGCTTATCTTGTGAGCCTTCAAGAAAGTTTACATATAGTTAAGGGAGGTGATCGTTTCTTTTGTTGACAGGGTTAAGAAGAACTGGTTCCTTATCTTCTTCATCAATGGCCTTGATGTATTGCAGCAGAGCTACTTACTCAGGAGTAACACTATGTTCAAACACAGAAAGGTGCTCAGTGAAGTAAGCAGTTTAACAAAATGGGAATTTAGAAATTATATGAGAGTCAACTATGGATTCAAGAGAGAAGTAGGCCTGGAATTTGGAATTAAAGCTGAGAAGAGGAGCCCAGAGAGGAAGAAAGATGATGAAGAAAGACATTAGGGCCTCACCAATTCTGAAGGTTTGGTTGAGTTGGCCATATGTATTCAACACTACCAGTAATTCTAAATTTGTTACCATGTTCCTCATGAATATGTAATTTTATTGAAGAATACAGCCTACTCTATAGGGAAGAGTATTTTGTAGTTACTGGTATTACTATGCCATCTTTTGCTTTGAGTTAATTGTATCTCTTAGTAGTTGCAGGTTAATGAATCAATGGCAGCTCACTCACTATAGTTTTAGGAATTCAGACTTACAGAATGTCCTTTGGCCCTGAAATAGTAATCACCTTCTGGGGGAACCAATTTTGAGTGCAATTAGAGAGTTGTAATCTCAGAGGGGGTGCTGCATATCCAAAATAAATATAGGTCATTTCTGGGGAATGTAGGAGAGACATAAGCCAGGTTTTGAAGAAAACTAAGAATTTAAGATATGTGAAGAGGGAATGCTATGGAACATCTTATGAAAAAGAATTGAGATGGGATACAATGACATGTATAAGAAATAGCATGAAACTATATGGCTGACCTAAAAATTGGGTGAAGTAGAATGTGTAATAAGTTTGGAAAGGTAAATTGGAGTCAGGATGTAAAAAGTTTTTAATATCAAGCAGAAGAGTTTTTATTTGTTCATGGAGATAGGAGGAAGTCAGTGGAGTATATTGATCTTATGGATTGACATAGTCAGATCCATCCTTTGGAATATCACCTTGATATCTGTGTGGATTGGGAAGAGATTTGAATCAGCAAGATATGATGAGGTCCTGAATTAATATGGTATTTCACAAGTCACAGGGGTTTAAAAGAGTTATAACAGTATCAGCAAAGAAACCAGGATAATTTTTCTAAAGCCCAGCTGCTTAAGAGCATGGTACCTCACAGATAAGGTTGGAGACAACTGGAATACAAAAGAATTGCAGACACCAGCAAAAGAGAAGAGGAATGGAAAAGAAAGGGTTAATAAGCACTTTTATATACTGTCTACTATGCTAAGTGCTTTACAAATATTACCTAAATAAAAGCAGTTAATTTTAATTCAAAAAGGAGTCTAGCAATAAAAAATAGGGGTGTGTATGTAAATAACCTGGGCCTGTTCCCAAGTCTTAAACAAAAACTAGAAGGAAAAGGGTGGTGAAAGAATGAAGACAAACACTAGTGTATCACTTATTAAAACCTCAAAAGGGACATTATTGGAGGTCAAGGGGAATTATGCAAGTTATAGAAGGATGATCATTTTTTAGATCTCTATAAAATTTGTTTGCCCTACAAACATTATGGCAAAGCTTGAAAAATGCACCAGAAGGGACAATTATACCAAAAATTAAAGAGAAATTCTATATAATTCTCCATTCAGTTAGGGCTCCCTAAGAAAACTGCCAAAAAACTGCATTGTTTCTGAAAGGAGATAAACCAAAATAGGCAGATAGATAGATAGATAGATATAGATACAGATAATCTATTATTTATTAAATGCTTACTCTGTGTCAGGCATATGCACTGGGGATGTTAAAAACACACGCACACACAACACACACAAATATATGTACACAAAGAACTTAGTCTTTTTTTTGATAGCTTAGTTATTCTTTTTTATTTTTTATTTATTTTTTAAATAATAGCTTTTTATTTTCAAAATACATACAAAAATAGTTTTCAACATTCACCTGTGCAAAACCTTGTGTTTTTGCCTTCCTCCCTCTTCACCTCCCTTTTCTCTTAGATGGCAAATAATCCAATATGTTAAATATGTGCAATTCTTCTAAACATATTTCCACATTTATCATGCTGCACAAAAATAATCAGATCAAAAAGGAAAAAAAGAGAAAGAAAGAACAAACAAATAAACAACAACAACAAAAGGTGAAAATACCATGTTGTGATCACATTCAGTCTCCATAGTCCTCTCTCTGAGAGTCCATTGAAATCACAAGTCCATTGTAATTAGCCTGAATCACTTCATTGTTGAAAAGAGTCACATCCATCAGAATTGATAATCGTATAATCTTCTTGTTGCCATATTCAGTGTTCTCCTGGTTCTACTCACTTCATTTAGCAACAATTTCTATAAGCCTCTCCAGGCCTTTCTGAAATCATCCTACTGATTGATTGTTTCTTATAAAACAATAATATTCCATAACATTCATACACCATAACTTATTCAGCCATTCTTCAACTGATGGGTATCCACTCAGTTTCCAGTTCCTTGCCATATGGTCCTTACTTTCAAGGAGCTTACATCTGAATATACAAAAGTGACACCTGAAGTTGGGAGTAATGTACAAAATAATTGGTGCTAAGGGGAAAGAGACTGGAGAGTGAAACATAAGGGAAATGAGCAATATACTCTTCATGGTATGGTAGTTCTATATCATGGAAGAGTTCTCATGAAATTTGGGCCCACAACAGGGAAAAAAAAAAAAAAAAAAGGTCAGATTAGCACCTAAGAAGCTTGTATCTGAGCCATACTAAGAAGTAGATTTAGATCAGGACCCCTTATAGCTCTGAAAACAGCTGAAACCCTGAAAACAGTCAAAAAAAAAATCATAAATGGAAATAGACCAGATCTGTTAGAATGAGAGGGCAAAATAAAAACAAAAAGAATTCAATAATCACCTATTGAAAAAATTCCTCCAAATGTTAAGTAGTAGAAACACTGTGACAAAAATTCAGAGGTTCCAGGTCAAAGAAAAGAAATATCCAGAAAGAAAAGTCCTTTTTTAATAGTGATGTTGAACTAAAATAGAAACAAGGACTCCTCATTCATACATAATTGTAGTTAGGTGGTACAGTGAGCACTGAGTTTGAAGTCAGAATGACTGAGTTCAAAAGTGATCTCAGGCACTTACAATCTGACCTTGGGCAATTCCTGTCTGCTTAAAACTAAGGAAGGAATAGACAGTTGTTCCATGGGATCATAATAAGGATCCTGTGGGCCTCATGTCACCCTAGTTTTAAAAAGTAATAATTACCTATGTTTTATTGTACTTTTATTCATTTTCCCAAACTACTTTTGTTTTAAAATTTGGTGTGAGTTTAGAATTCAAAAGTGTCCTGGGTTAGGTGTGGTCAGTTTGGAAGATGGGAAGAAATAAAAAACTTCTTGTAACAAATATGTATACTCAAAAAAACCAAACATATGTGTGTGTGTGTGTGTGTGTGTGTATGTGTGTTTAACTGCTTAGGTTCATCATTTCTGTTGGAGGTGGGTAGGATGCTTTGCCAACAGTCTGTTTGAATCATGATTGTTCAATGAATTGATCAGAGTTTATTGCTTTTGGAAGTTTTTGTTCTATTATCTGTAGAACTATTGTTCTACAAATTGTTGTCCCCATGAGGAAGAACATAGGGCAGAGGGACAGAGGAATTAGCACTATGGTTGCAAGATAATTATAATAATAGTAATAACTAACCTTTCTATAGCACTATGTGCCAAGCACTGTGCTAAGTGCTTTTTTAATCTTATTTGAATCTCATGACAATCTTAGGAGGTAGATTTTATTATCCTCATCTTAAAGATAAGGAAATCAAATGGAAAGATGCTCAAGTAACTTGCATAGAGTCACCTGACTGCATTCCCATTATGTTATCCATTGCCCCACCTAGCTGCCATTAAAGTTTTGTGAGATTTTTGTTGTTTTGGTTTGGTTTTGTGCAGATGAGGATTGAAGGAATGCAAAAAAGGGAACATAAACAAACAGGAAAGGGAAAAACAAGAATTTATAGCATCTCTTCGAAAACCATATATTGAATTTATTACACACTTTAAAGAGGAAAGCTTGAGTTTTAAATCTGGCCTCAGATATTTACTATCTGTGCGACCCTGGGAAAGTCACTTAAGCTCTGTTTTAGTTTGCTCAACTGTAAAATGGAGATAATAAAAGTCCTCTCTCTCAAGGTTGTTGTGAGGATCAAATAAGATAATATTTATAAAGCACTTAATCCAATGCTGGCATATAGTTTAACAAATGCTTTTTTTTTTTTTTTTGCTTCCCAGCTTAATTTCCAATTCTCATTTTCTGTTTATATTATAAATAAAATACTTATTTGAAAAATGGAATGATTTAGGAATCAATTCCAGTCTCAGCTCTGCCATCTAGCTTCTGGGGAAGACACTCATTCATTTTTTTTGTCCTATAAAATGTATGGGTTGGATGAAATTGTTTACAAGGTTATATCTTGCTCAAAATCTGGTTTTCTCAGTGGATATTTCCATCCCCAATTATAAATAAAAGACCAACGATCTCCAAAGTATATTGAATATACCATACTTACTATATTCCAGGAAGTGTATAATATGATATATGAGAGTTGGGAAAGGGGGGGAGAGAGGGTAACATTTTTTGTAATCAACCAAAAAGATAACTCAAAATCAATCCTTATGCTTATAGACAATTATGACGTATCTCAAATCTACCTCAAGCCCTTCACTTTAACAAAGGGTGTGATTAATTTGAGTGTCAGTATTTGAGAAACTTCTGCAACTAATCTATGCCTAGTTCAGCAAGACAAAGATCAGCCAAACCCTTGTCCTTGGTGCATCTGCTAAAGTTGTCACTCCCCAAATGGTACCTCCTGAGTGGAAGGGCTTTGTGGCCTTCTTCATCTAGCCAGTAGAAATGTTCCACTGCTGATGCTCTTGCCCTTACTATTGCCTGAGTCTGAGCAGAGGCTGCAGGGCCCTATTTCCTCTCCGTCCTTAGCTGCTGCTTCTGCTGCCACTGCTACCGTCTGTCCCCTACTGAAGTTCTCTCTAGACCTGCTCCTACTCCTTTTACCCAGGCAGTCATCTGTACCCTAGAAAAATAACCATCAACTTCCCAGAGCAACTTTGGTTGGAACTGTATATGTGAACTTTTTTAAGGTAGTCGTTTTGCCCCTGGGTAATTTTTTTATTTTATTTTTTTTACCATTGGCTTAACTAAGTGAGAACATCCTAGTTGGTTCTTATGTCAGAAAAGGAGAGTAGATTCACCATTTTTCTTGGCTTGGGTGTAAAGTAATCTTGACATTTGCAGATCATTCTGTGATCTTCAGGCAGTCTAGTGATTACTTGCTTCAAGTAATACAGAGAGACTTTAACAGTCTTGACAACTGTTTATGCATTTTATCAATGATCACAAAACTACAGAAATTAGTCTTTTGAATTTTGGGGATATGATTGGCCTGTATTTTTGTTCAGTCATGTAGACTATTTATTATATGTTGATATATATAATTCCTCTCATTGGGTCTGTTTGTTTTGTTGACATACATCCTTATTAAGACATGTGAAATTTTAGGAGAAAAAAATTATGCCTACTAGGTCACCAAAGAGAGTACAGAGAAAATATTAGGGCAGAGTTGTTACCTGGGAGCAATAGAAGTATATAAAGAAATGGATAATGTAGACAATAGATATCCATAAACTTTTAGTGAAACACCCATCAAAGCTGATATTGGCATTGTCTTAGACTCAGCAAACTTGATGGTAAAGAAATGGAAACTTAGGAAATACCAAATGAGGTTTAGGTGAGTAAAATATTATATGGAATAGTAGAGTGCAATTTTAAAAATGCCAAAAGGGATGATTTCAGAGAAACCTAGGAAGTCTTATATGGATTAATGTGGAGTGATATAATCATTTATATCAAAACAATGTTTTAAAGTCAGATAACTTAAAAAGACTTAAGAATTTTGGTCAGTATAATGACCAACCATGATTTCAGAAGACAGAGTAATTGATGCCTCTTGATATAAATAAGATGCACAGTGAGACATATGTTTTTAATGTGGTTAATGTAGGATTTTTAAGAATTTGACTGTATTTTTTTTAACAAGGGTTTTCTTTTTCTTTTCTTTTCAGTTGTAAGTGTATAAGTGGTGATGATGGGTGGAGTGAGAGATTAAAAAAAAGAAAAGAAAAAAGAATTGAGGAAAACCTCAATTAAATGGGAACAGGACAGAGACTAAAATGGGACATTAGGAACAGTAACCCAGAGCTCTAAATTAAATACTACATAAACATCTAATTAAGTGATGATATATCAATTAGTGATGCAAAATAGCAAAACAAATCTTATCTTTGGAAATCTCAACACCTTCCTTTCAGTTATTTTAATACTATTGCTAAGTTTTTGGCTTCTGGATTTGGGGGCCTACTCTCATCTTAGCCAGTGGCACTTGGGATAAACTTGTGTAAATCATTTGCCATGGCAATTTCCTTGGGGCTTGTTCAATAAGAAATTGGGGAGAAAATTATTCAATTTTTTATAGATTCCTTGAGAAAAGAGAAAAGAGTTTCTTACCTGTCTTCTTTTAAGTACACAGATTCCAGATATGATTCTCAGTCTGATGGACTAACTGCTATAGCAATGAAGAGCAATAAAATCTCTAATATTACAGAAATATAGACCTGTTTAAATCTTTTATAAACTTTCCTGTTATGGTTTCTTCGTCTAGAATTAACTGAAGGACTGCATTATTTTCTTGCTGTATATTATGCTTGCCTATAATTCTTTCTTTTTCTTTTTTCTGTTTAGGCCAGAAGTGGTTTTCAAGAGACTTCTGGAAGCTGTTGTTTAGTGTTTCTGTATTAAGTCATCTGTCATGTGTCCATCACAGAGTTGGAAGTATTTTCGAGATGTGTTAGTGTCTGCTCAATACTTTTAAAGAGTTATATGCAGCCAGGTATTGTAATTCTAATAAATCAGTGTGTAGATGAAAGAACAATATGTTCTGGGGATTGTTAGTACAGACTGGGTAATAACTAATGAATTTGATGACCTTTATTCTTTTGCTTAGACATCCTTTGGCATCCTACATTTTCTTCTTCTTTTCCTTTTACTTACTGGCATGATTTCATGAAGTTTATAAAGAAACAGGTTTCTAGTTTTGTTGTCTTGCAACCTGAAGTGTTGCCTTCACTCTGCTATTCTCATTTAGTGCAATGGGGTAGTGATTCCAAAGCTCTGCTAGTTACATTGTTGGCTCAGAGTAGAGCTTCATTGAGAGTAGCAGGGCTCTTGAGCCAACAAACTTTGTCTGAAAAGAGATCACATTTAGATGGGATGTGGTGTCCAGTGGTTAAATCTTTATAGACCAAAAATGGGGCCAGTACCAAGGGGGGAAAACAGAATGATTAATATGGTGATCACTTTGTCATAGTGTTATTAATGACATGCTTTAGCATGGCCAAGGTTATTTGTTTGTATGTGTGTAAGTATATAAACACATGGAGCACATAATATCATACATTTATACACCTGTAAATCTGGTACTAAAATCAATTAAATGTATATGCTGTAAAAAAGAATGCCTAATGATAATAACAGTTGCTTATGGTTTTCTCATGAGCCAGACTACACTAAGAAGAAAGCATGGCTATAACTATACTTTCTGAAAGATTCTTAAGATGATGAAGAATTTTCACCCATACTATTTTGCTTGTCAAAGTTTATATCTTCAGCTGGGATTAGAAAATATCTTTTTTTCCCCTTAAAGGATCAAGTCACATAAAAACCTAAAGCTATGATTTCATAGATACGAGTAAAAACTGTACCAAATAATTCTTGCTTATGAGTCATGAGAATTATAAAATTTTTGAATTTGAAAGGACATCAGAGGCCAACAAATACAATGCATATCTGAAAAGGGAATATTCACTACAACCTATACAAGTGGATGTTCAATCTCTGATCCCTAATGAGAGAGACCCCATTTCATACTAACACAGTTCATTCCATTTTGTGAATGCTCTAAATTTTATTAATGTTTTCCTTATGTCAAGCCCAAATTTGCCACTTTGTAATTTCCACAGAAGGGTCATAACTTCTTTATCTGGGGCCAAACAGAATGAGTTGAATACCACACCCACTTTCTCATACTTGGCAACATTGATCAATTCAGGAGTCTACTGCAATTAGTTCATTGTACTAAATTTTTGATGTGATATCTATATTTCACAAATTATTCATGAAAAATGAGAAATAACACACCCTACCAGAATACTTTGATGAAACAAATATAGTTCCAATACCTAAATCCAAGGAAGAAAAAACACAGAAAAAAAAATTATAAGCAAATACTATTAACAAACATTGACTTAAATTTTTAAACAAATCCTGTCAGACTACATCAATTTATTAAAGAAATAATTTTTTATGTTCAAGTGAGATTTATACCACGGATAAAAGAATGGTTGGACATTAGGAAAACAATCATTGTGATTAATCATATTAAAACCAAAACATCCAAAGTCACATAATCATCCCAATTTATGTAGAAAATATCTCTGACAAAGCACAATTATTTTATGCTAAAAACTCTACAAACTATAGACACAGGGACCCTTATGAATATCTTAAAAAGCATCTATATAATCAAAAAAAATTTCACATGCAATGGGAATACACTAGAACCTTTGTCAGTTAATAAGGGGGTGAAGCAAGGATACATACTCTCCTTACTATCATTTGATATCATTTTGGGAATATTAGCAATAATTAGTAAGACAAGGAAAAAAATTAAAAGAAAAAGATAGGTAAAGAGAGGAAAAAAAATCTTTGCTGACGATATGATAGTTTATTTGGAAAATCCTAGAGAATTAAACCCTGGGGGAAACCAAAATACTAATTGATAAAATTATTAGTTTAATCAAAATAATTCCTAAAAACCAACAGCATTTTTACATAATATTAGCAAAACTCAAGAAACATTAATAGCAATAACTACAAAATACATACAATATCTAGAATCAGTCTTTGAAAGTACACAAAACATTTAATAGATTAAATTATAAAATGCTCCTTTGAGAAATAAAAAGCAACTTAATTAGTGGGAGAAATATTCAATGCTCATGGCTAGACCATGCCATTATGATGATGACAATACTACCCAAACTAATTTATATTTTCAGTGTTATACCAATCAAATTGCAAAGGGATTCTTTATAAAACTTGAAAAAATAATAACAAAATAAATTTGGACAAACAAAAGAATTGGAATATCAAGAGAAATGATGAAAAGAAGTAAGGATGAAGGGGAAGTAGTTTTTCCAAACCTCTTTTTTCCCCCTAAGGCAATTGGAGTTAAGCGACTTGCCCAGGGTTACACAACTGACAAGTGTTAAGTGTCTGAGACCAGATTTGAACACAGATCCTTTTGACTTCAGAGCTGGTGCTCTATCCACTGCACCACCCAGATGCCCCTAAACCTCTTAAAAGTCATTTAGTAAGGGCAACTAAATGGCACAGTGGATAGAGCACCAGCCCTGAAGTCAGGAGGACCTGAGTTCAAATCTGATCTCAGACACTTAACACTTGCTAGCTGTGTGACCCTGGCCAAGTCACTTAACCCCAATTGCTTCAGGGGAAAAAAAAGCCATTTGGTATTGGTCCAAAAATAGATAAATTAATGAAACAGACAAGGAATATTAGAAACTATACAATTCAATAGCTCAGTATTTGATAAAATGGAAAATATAAATTATCTAAGGATATCAATCTGTAACTGATTCAAAAAAAAAACAAACCAAAAAACTTCTAGGAAAACTGGAAAAGAAGTAGTCTGACAGAAATTAGACTTAGACCAAAAGCTTACACACACTCATAATACATTTAAATAGATATGCAACCTTAATGTTAAAAATTATACTTCAAAAAAATTGGAGGAGAAATAGATCATGTACTGTTTTGCACCCATATTTTCTGGGGGTAGAGAAAGAAGAGGGGAGAACTGTGTGGAATATTTTACCAGCTCATTTCTAGTTATTGAGTCCTATCTTTTGATCCTCAATATCCCTAGTTATTTCAATTAATCCTCAAATTAAAACTGCCTAAAACTTTTTCAGACAAATTTTTGTTTAATTATGATTCTCCCATCTTGGACTTGTGAAATTTTGTTTGAACCCAAGATTCTATCTTTACATTTGACCCTACTGAATTTTATCTTATTAGCTTTAAAAAGGCTGTACTCTAGTTTTTCAAGATGTTTATGCATACTGACTCTGTTATCAAGTATGCTAACTATTCCTTCTCTTTGTGAGTTACTTGAAAAATTTGATGAGGATGCCATCTATGCTATTATCCAAATCATTGATAAAAATGTTAAATGGGCTGAACACAAATCCCTGGGGCACTGTAGTTGAGAGCTCTTGCCAAGGGCCAATTCTTTTAAGTCCAATCATTTTACCTGTTGTCAATATCATCAGTCCTGAATCTTGCCCTCTTTTCTACAATAGCATGAAATATTTTATCAAACAATTTGCTAAAATCTAGATACCTTAAATATTCAGAATTCCCCTTGATCATCCAGTTTCATAGCCCTGTTAAAAAAGGAAATGGGATTAGCCTACCATGGTCCATTCTTGATGAAGATTCTTTGTAATCACTTATTCCTTTCTAATGGTTCACTAGCCTCTTTTAATTATAGAATTTGTCCAGAAGTTAAAGTCAAACTCAATGGCCTACAAAGTTTTTAGGTTCAATGTCCTTTAAGTTTTTGAAACCTGGGGCAATATTAATTATTTTATAATTCTTTAATCTTCTCTTATTCTTCATGTTTTTTTTTTCTATTACCATTAATTGTGCTCAGCAATTATTGATACAGTTCTTCAATATCCAAGGATATAGTTTATTTTGGCTAGGTAATTAAATTCAGGTACTATCTCCCTACTTACTTTGAATATCAGCTTCTTGTGAGCTATTTTTCCCCCTAGTCTTTTAAGCTCAAAAGTCACCTTTTTGGGAAAGAAAAGCAAAGCAAAATTGTAGTAAAGCAGCTGTTTTCTTGTTATCAATTTACATTCTCCCACAGACTACAAGAAGAGACCTATCGTTTCTTTGAACCTTCCTTTTTCTCCATAATAGTTTACTTCCTTTCCCTTTTTTCCCCCCCTAGAAGTAGTATTATTCAAATTTCAGGATGTATATAGGATTAACAATTACTTCTAGTTGATAGCATATAAAACAAGTTAACAGTTAAAGCTTTCCTAGCTTTAAGATTCAGAGCTGATAGAACAATTCTATTTTTATTCTCTGAAACACAAAGTTTGAATCTATACCAATCAAATTTTCAGAAACTATATAATATACTATCTTGTTTGATTCAAATGGAAACGAAGATGAGAATCCAATTATTAAGGCAATTAGAAAAGTTTACATGGGAAACTTTTTTCAAGGAAGCATGAATAATTTTATAATTAAAGCTGGAAATAGAAGGGAAAAGACAGAATGAGACCCATTTGGCTGGTAAAATTTATAGCTATTTCTGTCTATGCCACAATGAAAATTCTAAGATAAAAATTTTTTTAAAAAATCAATGAACTCTATACAGTAACAGACATTTGAATCCTTGGAAACACCTACATCACATTTTTTAAAAATTTTTTTCAAGGATTATTTGTTTTTATGGAGATGTAATCTTGCTTGATCTTCCTTTCCACAATCTTGAATTATGATTTCTAGAGTTAACTTTATGCCAATTAAGGCTTTTATATTTGGATCTTACACTAGACTTTTAGAAGTTCTTTAAAAATTTCTGCATCTACTCACTATGAAACTCATGTTAGACTGAAAGTGTCCCTTTTCATAGAATGGAGTAATTTGAAAAAGCACAGCCACAAACACAGAATTTGCTAAATAAGATTGATTTCATGTGCTTGCTATTTTTCAAAATGTAAAAGATTCATATTTTTGTAATACAAATTAAAGACAGAATAGGAAAATAAAATGAGTTATAGAATGTTCATACCCCTCTCCCTCCCCCCTTGTTTTCCTTTATGTGTTAGATTAAAATAGTTTCACAGATTTTTCTAGTTCGTTTCAATTGCCTATTGTTAAATATAAACACATTTTGATACTTGTTAGAATTTCATTTTAAAATCTAAAATAAGCAACAAATAATAATTATTTAAATGATCTGATATATAAATGCCTATTAGTATTTGTCTTCTAAAGATAGATTTTTTTTTTAAGTCTCAGCTTTCTTTTTGTAAGGAAGCAAAAAATAATGATAGGAAAATCTCTTAAAACATACTGTCATATTTGAGGGAGAAAAGAGATGGGATTAAATGTTTTCCCTTCATTCCTACTCCTCCTAGCCCTTTTCCAGTCTGTTCTGGCTTATTAGTCATTTAAGTCAATCAACAAGCATAGCCTCAGGTGCACATTGCCCCATATGGTATTAGGTGAAGAGGGGAAGATAACCTCTAAAATATTTTTCTAGCTAGATTCACTTGTTCCACTGCATTCTCTAAATAAGAGCAGATACATTTTAAATATACTTTAAAAGTGTAGAAGAGATTCCAATCTTTTAGTTCCTTCACAAAGTAGCCACCATTGTGAAGTAGATATTAGATTGGCCTACAATGGCCTTCCCAGGGTAGATGAGCAAGGGCCATCTCTGGAAAGTTATTCAGATACAAATATGATTCAGTCTTTGGAGATGACTAATGGTTGGTTGCTTCAAGTTGTATGGTGAACCAATGTTATAAGTATTTGTGTCCTTTCTGGTATGATGTAGCAAAGTCTGGTTGGTTTTCTGCTCTTACCCCCTTCCTGTTAGCATTTATTTTGTGTAAAGGAATTAAATATCTGAACTATAACTGATTTCTATTGTACATTGAGTACCTTTTTCTCTTCTCTTTGTGGAAATTAAAATATTTTTTCAGTGGAAAAGCCCTATTACTTATTTGATTTACATAAAAATAAACTGCATAGGAACAATTTGTAAGGTCCAGCTTTATTTTAAGACTATTAGTAGATGGCACAGAATCTCATTGCTACCTTCTCCAGCCTTCTTGATAGACCACACTCATACATTCAAAAATCTCTGTCTATATAGGAGTTTTTAAACAACTCTGTTCTTTCTCTGACCATTGCCATCATTCCTGGAGCTATGAGACATGGGATCCAATAATCGAAACAATTTTGGAAAGCAAAGAATATGCCTTTCTCTTCTCTCTTTTGAAGTAGATCGAACCTACCAAATTAAGATTAATAAATGTCCATTAAGAATTGTGACAATAGAGTAGTAAGGTTTGTCCTAAGAAAAACACCAATATTCCAGCCCTGTAACAGGGCAATAGCCAAAGAGAAAGCTGCTCAGCTACTAAAGAATAAGGAAATTCTACTCTGGGGGTGGTGGTCTTCTTAAACTATGTCTGACCTCAATCCTTCTCCCCACCCTATCTCTTGATTAAACACTGAATATTCTTCCCTACCTCCAAAAAAACCCAAGTCTATCAATTCTTTAGTTGGTGTAAAGTATCTCTGCCAAGGCAAGGCAAACAGCCAGTAAACAGAGTAAGCTAGGTTCATAAGAACTGTATTAACTAATAGGCTCTTCCAACCTATCCTACTAAACCTTATAAATTAGTTTATAATGGTTCCCCACCCACCCCACCCCTGCCTTAACTGTTTTTCAAACCCTTTTCTTTAGGTTAGTGATAAAAATAAGAAAAAAACAGAAAAAAGTATCTTTATTTTTTGGTAAAGAAAAAAATTTTAAATCAACCATTAAAACATTAATGTATGGTATTATTATAGATGAACATTTCAATCACTAAAAAAAGAGGGGAAAATCTGTTTATAAAAACTGCTAAAATCTACATGAAGAAATATACAACTTTTTCAAAGAATTTGAATTTTTTGATAGAAAGAAAGAAGGAAGGAAAGTAGGATATTTGTAGTCTATCTCAGAAGGCATAGCTGGGAAAAATGAGGATATTTAAAGTCCTGAAATGGTTTGGGTCCAATTCAAGGTTTTACTCTTGGCTTCATTATGCATGAACCCAGGAGAACCTGCTGAGTGTCCAGTCTGCCCCTGGCTTATATTTTGGGGACTGGCAGGCCAAAACTTTAAAGGAAGAATTAGTTCACTTTTGAATAATTCTAAGGGACTTCCTTCTGTTGTGCCACAGTTTGCTGTCTCAGTTTCCCTCAGTTGCAGTATCAGTTTCCCTCAATTGCTCTGTTCCCATGTCCGAGCTACAGTTCCCATGTCCAAACTTCCCTTAATTGCTCTGTCCCAGAATAGCAATCCCCACTTCCTGACCTTCAGAAATAATTGGACTCACATTCCAAAGGAGTTATAAAACCTTCAAATGGCCAGCCTCAACATCCCCCTTATCTGTATGACCCAGACTTACTGTCTCAGCTTCTCCATCACACTTCATTCCCTACCTGAATTTATAGCTTTAATACTTTTCTTTCCCTCACTCCCTACCTGTCAGAATTGAATTGATAGTTTCTTTTGAACCCCTGATATCTCTCAGCTGTTCCCATGAGTTCTTTGTTTCCCCTGGGTTATGGAGATTATAAAACTTGTGTTCCCGAGCAATGAGGTGCTGAATAATACTTTGTATTATTCAGTTGGCTGACATGTCTGTCAGTCTAAGTCTCTGGCCTGGACTGTGTGCTTTGAGACCTGAGTCCCAGCAGTCCTGATCCATAGCTATGGATTCTGAACTCTCAACATCAATAAAGCATTACCTAATTCCATGTGTGTGATACTGCCTCAGTTTCTCCCTGAGCATTACACTTCCTTCCTTCCTTCGTTCCTTCCTTCCTTCGTTCTTTCCTTCCTTCCTTCCTTCCTTCCTTCCTTCCTTCCTTCCTTCCTTC
>JAJPUD010006043.1:42655-91033 GCA_023553655.1 Myrmecobius fasciatus | reverse complement strand
ATACACCCAGAAGTATATATTTTCCACAGAGAGATACCTTCATGCAAGGCAGAAATTAGTCCAGTGGCTAAAACACCTACAGTCTTCCAGGTTAGTGTTCTCTGGAGCAGGATTTCTTAAACTCTTTCCATTTGCACAATGGAAATTTTGCCAGAGAAATTTTTATGTGACTCCATCTTGCATCTGAGCCTGGGTGTTTCTGGCAGCACTGATGCACACACAGTGAAAATCGTGCATATTGTGTGTTCAGAATCAAGGATGCATGAAGTCACACAATGCAACATGGGCAAGTACTGCTAGAAACATTTCAGATTCATTATGTGTTTGATTTTGAATTAATTTTTGGTTATTGCACATTCAGAAAACTTTTTCTATTGCCAAATTTTTCATGACCCCAACAATCAATTACATGACCCCATTTAGGGTCACAACCCACTTTTTTTTTTTTTTTTTGCTTTTTGCTGAGGCAATTGGGGTTAAGTGACTTGCCCAGGGTCACACAGCTAGGGAATGTTAAGTGTCTGAGACCAGATTTGAACTCAGGTCCTCCTGACTTCAGGGCTGGTGCTCTAACCACTGCGCCACCTAGCTGCCCCTCACAACCCACTTTTTTAAGAAGCTTTGCTCTAGAGTCAATAAACTGGCATAACTCCCAAGGTATTTGTGATCAGTCAGTTAGGCAGGAAGATAGGTCACTTCCCATCCACACTACTTATTGTCACACTACTTACTAGGATGTCTCCAATTTAACCTCACTTATCTGTTACTGACTCATTCCTCCCTGCCCACTTCCCATTCAATCAATAAACATTTATTAAGTGCAAAGCACTGTGGTAAGTTATGGGTATGAAAAGAAGTTTTAAAAAATAGTCCCTGCCTGTAAGGAGTTCACAATCTAATGGGGGGAGGCAATATAAAAACAAGCCATATACATGACAAATAGAAAATAATTCACAAAAGAGAAGTCACTACAATTAAGAATCCCTAAAAGAGAGGATTTTAATTTGGGACTTAAAAGAAGCCAAAGAAGTCAGAAAGTGAATTTGAGAAGGGCAAAACCTCTTCCAATTTTTGGGGATAACCCAAGAAAATAGCCAGAGTAGAGAGATGGAGTGTCTTGTTCAGGGAACACCCAGGAGGTCACTGTCACTATATCAAAGGGAACAAGTCAGAGAATAGAATATAAAAAGAGTGCAAAAGTAAAAGATGGGTAGGTTATAAAGTTTTGAAAGCCAAACACTATTTTGTATTTCATCTTGCAGATGAGAGAGCAATTTAAGTTTATTGAATAGTGGGGGTGGAAGTATGAGATGATGAGGGTCTATAACAAGATGGTGGCAGAGGAAAGAAGAAACAAACAATTATTACTTACAAGTAGGTTCTATACAATAAAATATACATAGGATATAATGATGCATATTCAAAAGCTGTGTAAAGATGAAAAAAAAATGAACAACCTTTACAACAGTTTGAATATGGAAGGGTGAGAGTGAGAAATCAGAGATAACTCCTAAATTACAAATCTGAAGGATTAAGATGATGGTATTTCTTTGTGTATAGTGGCAGGATTGGATTACATGGGGGAATAATGAATTCCGGTTTGGGCATGTTTAGTTTAAGATAACTACAAAAATCCATTTTGAGATGTCTGAGAAATACCTGGAAATTAGATTTTCAATCAGCAGAGAGATTGAGATAAGACAGGTAGATTTGAGAATTAGCATCTAGAATGGTAAAGAAGCCTGATAAACTAATGAGAACATCATCAAGAGAAATTGTTAAAAGAAGAGAAGAAGGTCTAGGACAGAACCCTGAGGGACACCTGCAATTAGAGGTTATGATCTGGTTAAGGACCAACTTCCCATCTCCTCTCTTCTGTACTTGTCATTAACCCACATGGCAATTATAATCTACCATAACCCAGACACTCACAATTATCATTTTGGAAGTGCCCTCTTCCTTTGTCCAATGTACTTATACCTTGATCCCTTATAATATCACTTTGCAACATAAGAATAGGTTTTTCTTGAAAAGTGGGTTCTTCACTCTTGAACACTGACATTTTCTTTTTGTCTTTAGCTGTATATAATCAATTAATTATACAAAATGAGCAGCTATGGGTGGATTGTAACCTTCACTGAATATAATATGGACTTATACTAATTCTGCCCTGCCCCCAAGACAGCTAATTTTCCTTCTTTCTTTTTAAGGCATCCCTATTATTCCTGTCACTCAGTTCTACAATTCTGTAGAATTCTTAACTTCTTACTTTTATACCCCCAACATATCTAAAAAGTCACTAACTTGTGCTTACTCTCTTCACAACATCTCTTACATTTGACTCCTTTTCACTTCTCAGGTAGCTGCTGGAAAATCATTGAATTTCTCAGTGCACCAAACATAGACAATAATGTATTTATATTTTTAGAGGGAATTTCCTCATGGAGAAGAATTTCCTCTGCCAGCAAAATCACACATCTGATTCAGATGAAACAAAAATGTTATATGACACAAAATACAGCATACTGATAAAATTATTAATATTTTTCCTGTTTCTTCTTCATTAAGTAGGGGAGAGTTGATTGTCACAAATTCCTGGAATTTCAGTTTATTCAGAGGAATGACAATTATAGAATGTTAGAACTAGAAGTGTCCTTAGCAATCATCTAGTACAACCAGATCATTTTAGAGATGAGGATACTGAGAATTGCCTAAGATCACACAAATAGTAAATGATAGGGTCTAGTTCAGTACCTTGTCACCTCTCACCTGAATTTCTATTGGTATCCCTGGTTTGTCCTTTACTATTCTAATCCAGCAAAGTGATTGCCTATAGGGAGCTAAGTGGCACTGTGGATAGAACACCAACTCTGGAGTCAGAAAGTCTAAAGTACAAATCCACTCGCAGAAATCTATTAGTTACATGACCTTGAACAAATTATATAGATTTAATTTTCCTTGGCTTCCTCATCTGTAAAATAGCATCTACCTCACAAAGTTGTGAGGATAGATCAAATGAGGAAATTATTGCAAAGATTTAGCATGGTATCTGAAATGCTATAAGCTAGCTTTGATCATATTGCTTAGTAAACTCTAGTGGCTCCCTTTTGATTTTATGATGAAAAACAAATTCCTATGGTATTTAAAGCCCTAAATGACCTGCCTCAACTTACCTTGTTGGCCTGGCCTTATTAATCATTTTCTGTCCTACATTCTATAATTCAGAAAAAAAATAACATTCTTGTTCTTTACAGTCTTACAAAAAAAGTCTTACAAAGTCTTATGCAGTCTTACAAAAAAACACTAAAATATCCATAGAAAAAAGATGTCATCCATTAAACATAACTGTAAATAAAGAATGGATTTATACTGAAAACTTTTTGCTGAGCTGAAAAGACAGAATATTTACTTGCTTTTTTTTTGCATTATGCTTGAATATCTACACATAAAGGAACATAACTCCTGATGATCATAATAGCTTTATGATCACTGAGTGATAAGAACTATTATCTACTTATTATATTACATATCTTTCAATTAGAAACTATCTTTAAAAAAGAAGCAATTTACCTTCTTGGATAACTACATTTATCAAATTAACTGAATACATATTACTAATAATTTTTCCTTACAAGTGTGCCCTATTCAATAAAACATACATAGGGATTTTAAAAAGAATAATAATGCATACTCAATCATTTTTATTCTTTTATAAAATTTAAAAAGCATTAATAAAATTTTGTTTTAATAAATTTGGTATTAATAAATAAAATGGTTAATAAAAATAAATTTTATATCATTCATTTCATTATATCATTCTTTTTAGCTTTAATTTTTGTGTATATATTATTAGTACAATGATACATGTATATATAATTTCAAAATCATCATATAAACACAAATACATGCACATATATGCACATATATAGAGAGAGAGGAAGAGAGAAGAAGAGAGATGCAGATTGAGAGGGAGAGAGAGAGAGAGAGAAAGAATGCTAATTTTTTCACTGAAATTGCTATACAAGCAAAAAAATTGGGGACCATTGTTCTAGGGACTGAATTTCACAAATTCAGTACTAGATTTTATGTTTGAAACTCTAGATTACTTTAGCTGAAAGAAATTTCCAGACATTCGATGCCAAAAAACTGTTGGCAAAATAATCAAGTACTAAATATATTCAAAGCTTAGATGATTTCAGAGAAGGCTGATAACAAATTATGGACTGAACTTGGGTATGATTTAAAGAAAAACTTGATTATGGCAACACATGAAAGAAAAATACAAATTGGCCCAGAAGAGATTCTGTGTAGCCCCTTCTGCTTCTGAAGTGACAGTGGTAGAGTAAAAGACAAGGGGGAAAAAGAGTGCCATACTGCTGAAAGAACTGAATCAGTATTTATATGGTCATTATGAATAAAGTTGCTAGGCAAAAGAAAGTTGTAGCTCCATAGAAAGATGCCTCCAGAGTCTCCTTGGAAGAGCAAATAAACTTATTTAACACTCAATAAACTTCAGTGACTCCTTATTGACTCTAAGCTAAAATGCAAATTCCTCTGACATTCAAAGATATTCATAATCTGCCTCAACTCAACTTTTACATGTAGAGATGTTTTTGATTTTGCCATGACCCGGAAAATCTTAAAATTCCTTTATTCATCATAAATTTATGTTAATCAATCTTTCTCTACACTTTACTTCTCCAAAACCTTTTTTCTTTTTTTTTAACTCTCGCCATGACCTCTACCCTCTTAGGGCTTTCTCAGACATTGTCAATTAACATTACTTCCTTTCTCAGTTTTATCCCCTTCATGAAGAAGTTCAACTCTGTGTTTCCCTTTACTTTAAAATTTCTTGCTCCATTATCTTATGACTTTGTGCTTTGCCAAATGTTAAAGCTAGATTGCTTCTATCAGGTGCTTTCTACTCTACCAATGCTTCTGAATAAAGGTGGAGTGAGGCACAGCCAAGATGGTAGAGAAAAAAGCAGGGACTCACATGCGCTCTTCCAAATTCTTCTCCGAACACATTTAAGTAACACTTCAAAATAAATTCTGGAGTGTCAAAACACATAAAAGGAAGGAGTCAAATAATTTTCTAGCCAAAGACAATTTAGTAGATTAGGTAAAGGTCTCTTGCCTTGGGATTAGGGAAAGTTATGCTCTAGCAAACCAGCATCAGGCCTTGGGAGCAATTGAATCAGCAGAGACAGCAGTGACTTTCAGAGCTTTCAGTCCACATAAACAACTCTCAATCCAAGTAAAGGATCAGGTAATTGGTCATAAGGAGATTTCAGTGGTCCATTTTGTTGCACAGAGTGCAGGACTTTGTTGCATTGCCCATATGCAGGTCTGGGTCAGTCCGGAGTCTCAGGGCACCATACTTGGTGATTGCAAGAGAGCAGGGACTCGGAACAACTGAAAACATATAGACCCCAGGAAGCACCGTTGAAATAGCTGCATTAAAAAAAACAAACAAAAAAAAACAACAACAACAAACAGTTTGGGGTGGTGCCTCCTTCAAATGGGAGCAGAATCCAATTTTAACACACAAAGTTAAAAGTCAAAAAATAGGCTATAAAATGAGTGAACAACAACAAAAGTATCTGACTATAGAAAGTTACTGTGGTGGCAAAGATCAAAACACAGACTCAGAAAACAGCAAAGTTAAAACTGCTACATCCAAAACTAGATGTCAGCTCAAAAAATAAAAAAATAAAAAGAAGAAGAAGAAGAAGAAGAAGAAGAAGAAGAAGAAGAAGAAGAAAAACCCCTGGAAGAGCTCAAGAAGGATTTTTAAAATCAAACAAAAGAGAAGTAGAAGAAAAATTGGGGAAATAAATGACAATAATGCAAAAAACCTATGGAAAAAAGTTAACAATTTGATAGAAGAGGCACAAAAAAATTGTAGAAAATACCATCTTAAAAAACCAAAATAAGCCAAACAATAAATTAGTCACAAAATATTCAGTAAAGAGAAGAATGGCTTGAAAAACATAATGGCTAAATGGGAAAATATATTCACTGAAGAAAAGAAATCTAAAAAAAAAAAAAAAAGCAGAATTGACTGAGTAGAAAAAAATGTACAAAATTCTTTTTTAAAAAAGTAGAATTGTGCAAATGGGAAAAAAGATAAAAAAACTCAATGAAGAAAATAGTTCTTTAAAAATTAGAATTGGGTAGATGGAAACTAATGACTACATGAGTCAATAAGAAACAATAAAACAAAAAAGAATGAATAAAGAAGAAAATGTGAAATATTTCATTGGAAAAATAATTACCATAGAAAATAAATTAAGAAGAGATCATTTGATAATTATTGTGTTATCTGAAAGCCATGATAAAAAAAAAAAAAGAAAAGGAGCATAGACACCATATTTTAAGAAACTGTCAGGGAAAACTGCTTGATATATTAGAACTAGAGGAAAGAATCCACTGAACTACTCCTGAAAGTGATTCCAAAATGAAAACTCCCTGGAATACTGTAAATCCTAGAACTTCCTAGTCAAGAGAAAATATCAGATTGTCTAATAGGACTCCAAAAATATTGGCACGTGTTGGAGGGGATGTAGGAAAACTGAGACACTAATACACTGTGGGTGGAGTTGTGAACTGACTCGATCATCCTGAAGAACAATTTGGAACTATACCCAAGGGGCTATATCTTTTTTTTTTTTTTGGCTTTTTGCTGAGGCAGTTGGGGTTCTGACTTGCCCAGGGTCACACAGCTAGGGAATGTTATGTGTCTGAGATCAGATTTGAACTCAGGTCCATCCTGACCTCAAGGCTGGTGCTCTATCCACTGCGCCACCTAGCTGCCCCTATGCCATGCATATCTTTTGACCTAGCAATACCACTATTAGGAATGTATCCCAAGGAGATGTTTTATAAAGAAAAAGGAACTATATTTACAAAAAAAAATCATTGCAGCTCTTTTTGTGGAAGCAAAAAATTGAAAATTGAGGGATGCCTGACAATTAGGGAATGGCTAAACAAGTTGTACCAAATGATTGCTATGGGATACTCTAGTAGCATAAGAAATGATGAGAAGGGTGCTCTCAGGAAAACCTGAACTTAAATGAAATGATGCAAAATGAAATAAGCAGAACCAGAAGAAAATTGTACATCATAACAACAATATTATAGGATGATCAACTGTGAATAACTTTGCTATTTTCAATAATACAGTGATCCAAGACAATTCTGAAAGACTTATTGATGAAAACCATCCATCTCTGGAGAAAGAACAGATGGAATCTGAACGCAGAACAAAACATTATTTTTAAAAAGTCTTTTTTCTTTTTTTATTGTTTTCCTTTATAATATGACTAATATGGATATATATTTAGCATGACTGCACATGTTATTATTATTCATTCTCAAAGAAGATCAAAATGATAATCATTATGTTTTAATCAAGGTATAGTGTGTTCAACTGTGGTTGATCAATACCAAAAGGCTCTACCACAGACCAGGCACAAAAAGTCTATGTGAACATTTAGAGGAAAGGTATATCTAAATTTGCTTCTCTCACATTTCTTTTGAGCTACCATAATTTTGCTTCATTCACAGAACATAGTACTTTCTTTAAGGAGGTCATATCATGTTAGGTAGTCTTTTGCCAGTGTATCCCATGTCATGCAATTGATTCCAAAGTTCTTCAGAGAGATCTAAAGAGTAGCCTCGTATTACTTCTTCTAAACTTAGGCAAATGTACATTTGATAATTGAACAATGTGGCCAACCCATCAGAATCATGCTCTCTGAAGTACATTTTGAATGCTTGACAGTTCAGCTGGAGAAAAGACCTCAGTGTCCAGTATCTTACCTTGCCAGGCAGTCTTCTAAATCTTCCTAAGATAATTCAAATGGAAGTGATTCAGCTTCCTGGAATATCACTGATAAACTGTCCAAGTGTGACAGGCATACAACAATGATGTCAGCATATAGATGTTTCAGTTTGGTAGACAGTATAGTTCCTCTTCTCTCCCCCAATTTCATCTGGAGCCTCCCAAACACTGAGTTAGTTCTGGCAATGTGTATCAACCTTATCATCTATGTAGATATCTCTAAAAAGTATACTGCCAATGTAAGTGAATTCATCCATACCACTCAATATTCTCTATGTGTTGTAACCAATGATTTCATGTATTGATGGCGTGCTACTGGATGCTGGAGAATTTATGTTTTCTTGATGTTTATCATTAGGCCAAAATCAGTACAAGGAGCAGAGAATCAATCCATACCTTGCTGTATCTTAACCTCAGATGCTACAATGAGTGCACAATCATCTGCAAACAAAAAAAAGTCACACACCAACCCTCTCTTCACTTTAATCACTACTTGTAGTCTTTTCAAGTTAAATAATTTATTGTCAGTGGGATAATTGACTTTTATGCCATTTCATTCTTATTGAAGGAGTCTGACAACATTGCTGAAATCATCATGCTAAAAAATATGGCAGCAAACACACATCCTTAGGACTGGGAAAGTATGAGAGCACTACCCATTATCCAGAAACTCTGCAAGCATGCCACCATAAAACTTTTATATAATATTCATGAACTTTTCTGGACAACCAAATTTCGCCACAATTTTTCACAACACCCATGATTGACAATATCAAAGGCCTTGATCAGATAAACTTTTGCTTTTGCTTTTAATGTTTCTCCTGAAGTTGTTGGGCAGCAGACATCATATCAACGGTGCCCTACCTCTTTCTGAAGCCACACTGGCTCTCAGGTAGATGATCATCTTCCAGGTGAAGGAAGGATCAGCCTATTAAGGAGGAATTCTGGCAAGAATTTTGCTGGCAATGACCAAGAGAGAGATCCTTCCATGACTGTCACAATTCTATCTATTTACCTTTCCTTTATAGAGTTGGATAATGGAGACATCCTTGAACTACTGGAGGATAATCTCTTGTCATATAATCCAGAGAATTTCAGTGAACTTTTGCATGAACAGTGGACTTCCAGTCTTGTGAATTTCAGTTGGAATAGGATCAGTATCAAATACTTTGCCACATAAGAGGAGCCAAATAGCATTCACAATCCCTTCTTCAGTGGGAAGTTCAGCAAGAAAGGGATTGACTTCAACCTGAGGTATTTGGTCAGTAACGTCAGCATTAATTTATTATCACCTATTAAAAACACTATGAAAATGATCAGTCCATCTCTCCAGGATCATGTCCTTATCATTAAATCAATGTGGCTCCAACAACACTGGGTAGTTGAGATTTGCCTTAAGTCTTTGCTCATAAAAAGCCTTCAGATCATCATAATAGCATTTTGGATTGTTACTATCAGTATAAAACTAAATTTCATCTGCCTTCTTACTGAACCAAGAATCCCGCATCTCCCTAAGTTTTACTCTCATTTTACTATTTAAAAATATTATTTATTTTTCCAATTACATATAAAAATAATTTTAAAATTCATTTTAAAATAAAATTTTGTGTTCCAATTTATTTATTTATTTTATTTTTTTGCTTTTTTTGCTGAGGCAATTGGGGTTAAGTGACTTGCCCAGGATCACACAGCTAGCAAGTGTTAAGTGTCTGAGACAAGATTTGAATCAGGTCTTCCTGACTTTAGGGCTGATGCTCTATCCATTACACCATCTAGCTGCCCCTGTGTTCCAATTTAAATAAAATTTTGAGTTTCCAATCTATATCCTTTTCCTCCTTCCTAACACAGTAAACTGTTTGATATAGATTATATATGTGCAATCATGTAAAATATTTCCATATTAATCATGTTGTATAAGAAGAAACAAAATAAAAGTAAAATATGAAAAAATAAAATGAAAAGAATGTGCTTTGATCTTCATTCAAATTTCATGAATTTTTTTCTCTGAATATGGATAGTATTTTCTATCATGGGATTTTTGGAATTGTCTTGCATCATTGTATTGTTGGGAAGAGTCAAGTCAATCATAGTTGATCAGCATACATTATTGCTGATATATATATATATATCTCCTTGTTCTCCTTGTTCTGTTCACTTCACTTTTCTTATGTTGCTGTTTCTAACTCCATCTTCCCAAGGACTCCTTGCCATGTCTGATAGTCTATATATACTCTTGTATTAAATTTACCCAGATTATAAACTTGTCCTCTTTTAGCACATTGATGATGAGGGTCTCCAGGACTCCATAAATTTTTTCTTTGACTTCATCAAGGTTCATCATGATGGGAGCATAGACACTGATGATGCTGGTGTAGTACTTTCCTTCAGGTAGCAATTGAATTGTCATGAGACTTTGCTCCTTTTAATAGGCATACAAGCTTATTGACTAGATATGTTTTGATTGCAAAACCTTTATTAATTTCACAGTACTCCCTGTTTTACTAAAGTCACTCCAGAAAATGTGTACCCAGCTTCGACTTCAATAAGTTAGCCTTCATTTGTTATCCTTTGTTTTAGTTAAGGTTCTTGCTTTCGTCTTATTCTTGTTTGTCCTTAGGTCTCCAAGAGAACCAATTATAGTGAAGGGGTGCTATCTTGACTTGCATGCAAGTAGGGTTTAAGTGAGGTAGAGTTGCTTATATTTTGTAAAATGTTTTGAGGGTTGGGATACTAGATTTCTTTCCAAAAGCTTGGACAATTTATGTTTTGTCCTGTGCTATTTTCATTTATGATTTTTTTTAACTATAGCTTTGAAAAAAAAAGTTTTTAGGGGAATCCATCGATTCTCTGTACTAGCCCAGTGTTTTAAATGGACCTACTTGACTGTGCATCTAGTTTTCTACAAATGAACTCACAGTGCCACACTCTTTCAATGCTGGTGTAGCTTTCAATAGGATCAGTCTTTGGGGACCAGTTTATATCTAAGGAAAAGCCTGTATACCAGACAGAGGCATTGGGGAAAACAATCTCTTAAGAAGTTTAGAAGCTGAAAATGACATGTAAAATAGTGGAAATCATTTCAATTAAAAGGTTTATTGCAAGCAATGCCAAAGGCAGGAAAGGGGAAAAAAGGAAAGTAAACCTGACATATAATCTAAGCATACTCTCACTAAAAAAGTATATCACTCATTGTATTGGCAAGCACAGAGATAAGGGTTCATTTAAGGAGGAAGGGTTTGCTCCTCTGAGAAAGTATGCTTCTACTTTAAACAAAAAGAAAATACCTAGTTATGGACTTGGATTCCATTCTCAATTAGATTTCTATGTACAATCACATCATTGTAACATCAGAACAAAATTTGGAATCAAAATCAATTTAAAAGAAGAAAAATGATAAAGAGCATACAATTCAAACTTATTACTTCAACTATTTAAATAAGATATTAGTAATTAGATGTTAAAGTGGATTAAAAATGCATGTTGAAAAAGCATCTCACCAATATCTAAGGAAGCTAGAGGATAAAAATCAATCACTCAAATGAGATCTAAAAGGCAAAAAAAAAAACCCTTATAAATTGGTATATAATATAATCTCATAAACACATATCAAAGAGATATGTGACTAGGAAAATAGATAGACTAATGGATAGTTAGGTTGCTCCTTTGCTATCTAAGAAATGTCATGAATTGTTTCAGGGAAAGAGCTATCACTGTGGAGACAAAAGCCCTTGATTCAAATCTTGCCTCTGATACTTATGACCTTTTTGACTTTGGACAAGTCACTTAACTTTTCTGATCATAAGTTCCTTCGTCTATAAGTTTGAAGTGGAGATTTGGACCAAGTGTCTTTCAGAACTAGACATATGATCCCATGAAGGAGATCTAGAAGAAAAAAATCTCTAATATATTAGATGGTCATTCTGTCAACAACTTACAGGAAAACATGGACAATGGCTGCAAATAGATTTTGATGAATAGCATTGGAATGGATATGTAAATTGATGGGATCACAGATTCACTGAAGAACATATAGGCATTTAAAATGCCCATGTAAGCATTCAACGTGGGTGATTGTATGTAGACAATAAGCTTTCCCAAGAAAAATACAAAGTTCTAAAGGACAGGGATATTTGTGAGTGTGTTATTTTTATACCCATAGGATTTAAGCAGTGTCTTGCACATACAAAGTACTAAAATATTTATTAGAGTGGATTGGACTACACTGGCAGGTCATTTGGGTCACATATTAGCTTTTGAAATATATAATTAAAAAGGACATACTAAGGAAAATATATTTTGTAAAGTTGTAGTTTTCATGGGTACTTCCAGAACTACAGATGTCTCTCTCCTTTTGCAAATGTTCCAGAAATAGGAAACTTAGCAAAAAACAAAACAAAACAAACAAAAAAACAAAAACAAAAACACTGTTTTATAACCTTAAAGATTTGGTATGTTATCATTGTTTTTATGGCTATGGATTTGAGAAGTAATATTGGTCTCAGTTAATGAATGTAAAATGTGCTGGTAAGAATCATAGTCATCTCAGAAATTCTGTATGATCTTGAGAGAGTGCTACATTTTAATGAGTGTAATATTTTAATTTTGTAGATGCATTGTGCTGTTTCCTGGCAGTTCATAAATTATATGAACATATGCAAATTCAACAGACATGTATTATGCAAGGATAGATTATTGTCTAGAGAGATAACAGTAGAGAGAAAAAAAAAAGAATGATCGAAAGCCTAGAGTTTAACAGTAAAAAAAAAGAAGCTCCGAGAAACACATGACAACCATGTATAAATATGTAAAGTCTTGTTATGACAGGATAGGGATCAATTATTTTTGAGTACAACTGGAATAAATAGTAATTCCTTCTTATACTAAAAAAAAAAAAAAAAAAAAAAAAAAAGAAGTTTCAATCTTTGTCCATGCTTTAGCCAATGTAGAAAATTGAACAATTCAGATAAAAAACTCATTTGGCTTTTAAAAATTGAATTGACCAGGAGTCGCCTGAACTGATCAAACCTACTGCATTCATTGACTCCATTTAATATACATCTTGTCTTTAAAAACAGACTAATTTGAACATAGACTCAAGTTCTATGGGAAAAAAAAAAACAACTGGATAGAACTGTGCAGAATTCTAGAATGGCTAAAAGTATGTTTGTAACTAAAGCAAACATCATAGTGTTCATAGTTTTATTTTCTAAACAACCTGATATCAGGTATGCAGCCTCTGAGGGCAGCATGGAATGTTAAATCAGAGATTAGATTTACTAAACTCCATGCATCTATCCATTTATCCAAACAGTAAAATGGAGAAAAACAAACAAAATCTTATCTCTTTTTCCAAGGAAAGAAAGAATACTTGTGAGTTGTAGAGGAAAACACTGAATATTCAACTATTTTTGTTTTAGCTTTTCTTCTCTTTTCCTTCCCTCTTACATGTCCTTTTCTCCTTATCACTTTTCCTTTTATCACAACTTCCCTAACTTCTCCCCACTTTCTCCCCAAAGAAGATGGTGAAAAATCACCAGATCTCAAATCACAAGTCAATTTTTTTTTTAAGTGGAAGTGGTAAGCTAATACTGATCTTTCCTGGTTCCCAAAGGAAGAAAATTATTCTAACACCAGGAAAATGACAGAGATTCTTCAGAGAACATAGAAAAAAAAAAAGGAGAGGTGGTAATAATGAAAAAACTTTAAACTGGTGCTCAGAAGAAGGGGTTGTGACACCTCAGCCAGTCTTGATCACCTCATCTATGAAATAAGAGCGTTTGACTATATCATCTATCAGATCCTTGAATTCTGCTTTTATTAATACAACCCTCTTATAATCAAATTTTAAAATAATAGCAATCAGTTCATCAGTCAATAAACATTTCAATAATTAAAATTAAATCACAACTTCAATAAACACTCTCTGTTGTTAGGCATTGTATTAAGCACTGGGGATGCAAAGAAAGGGGGAAAAGAATCCCTGCTCCCAAGAATCTTATAGTCAAATGAGGGAAACAACATTAAAATAACAATACAAACAAGATATATATAGGATAAATTGGAAATGAAACTAAGAATAGAGGGATAAAGAGAGGCTTTCTGTAAAAGGTGGAATTTTAGTTAGGACTTGAAGAAAGCCAAAGAAAGCAGGGAGGGAGTGGATAAAAGAAAACAGTTAAGTAAAAAGAGGATGAATTTTAAAAAGTAACAGGGCATCAGTATAAGAATTCTGCCAAGAGCTCTAAAACTGAGAACAAGCTCAGACAGACTGGTACTCAATGTTAAATATTAAAGATGATGAAAAAAATTTGTTTTTATTTTTGAGCTATGTTAGGCACATGAAGAGGATTGAAGGCTAGGATCACTATACAAAGTGGAATTATATTTGGCATCAGTTCAAAGACTAACCTATTCATTGTGACTGTTCTCATCAACTGATAATCTGGACTCATTCCTAACCATAAAACCCCCACCCATGTTTATTTTCTATTATCAATGATATTACATCCCTGATTACCTAAAAGTAAATTCTTCACCAACTTTCATCCCTAACTTCTCCAAGTGTACACCCCTGAATAGTCTACCCTTCCAATGTCCTACTTCAATTTTGCCTTCCTCTATGTTCTCTAGAATTCTCATTCCACAAGTAACAAATTTTATGCTTCTTCCACACACACACACTTCTTCTGTCTTCTGGCTCAAAGAGGTCAGACATCCAGTACAGATTAACTCTTTTCTCATAAGACAGCTAAATGGCATGGAATCAGAAAGACCTATAACAGAAGTCCTGGGCAAGTCACTTAATCTCTGTCTACTTCATTTCCTCATTTATAAAATGGGAATAAGATAGCACCTCTCTCCCAGGATTATAGTGAGTATAAAAATAAGATATTTTGTAAAGTACTCTACAAACCTTAAACCACTATTGAAATGCAAGCTATTATATATTACAAACTGCTGTTCTTTGAAAACCGGATTATTCCTGGCTTTTTATTACCACTACCAGACTCTTCCTCTACTGCCACCATTCAGCAATCTTTGTTCCTTAGTGATTTATTCTATTAAAATGTATCATCCATATCCTTGCAACTATTATCTAGTGGGCTCCAACACTTTCTGATTGTTTTCTTAATGGGTTCAGTTCTTCTTCATCTCAGTTCCTAACATACATATTAATGCTCTCTCAACCTAATTTCCTACATCTTCAGTCTCCTTAATCATAATGACCTATTTTTTCACTTCATCTTAGATACATAATGGTCAAAGCCTTGATGTTATCACCCACAGATATTTTACTCAATGATTCCCAAACTCTGACATTCCTTTATCTGATCATAATTTTCTATCAGTCTTTATCTCCTTATTTTTTAACCTATTCTTTATCATTCAATCTTAATAATCTCTAATCAATTCTTCTCAACCTACATACTTTCCCAGGTCACCATATCTGGTATAAGCTATACTTTCCCCCCTTTCCTTCATCCTCTAGCTAACTTTCAATTTCTATATGAGGCTCTATTCTCAAATTCCTTGATCTACTGACCAACCACCACTCATGATTTGACAATAACCATTCTATTTTTATACTTCCTTTCATATGTGGAAGAACAGAGCTGAATGAAGTCAGACTCTTGGTACTTATATGGTTCACCATAAATTTATCTTACCCAATTTCAGCCGAACCCTCCTTTTACTTTTCCTTAATTGATTCTCTATCCTAAGTATTACCTCCCCTCCTCATCAGTTCTCCAGAAGCCTTTATAGATAAAGCTCCCTCTTCTCACAAATGAGGACTTCACTTCATCTTAATGAGAAAATTGAGGTTCCCATTCTTCTCATCCCACAATCATTCAAAATCTCTCCACTATCTTTGTCTTTACTCCAATCTTTGATGTAGTACTCTTCCTCAACCCCAACCCCTCCCTCTTCGTGTACCTTTGGTAACATTCTCTGCAAATTTCTCCTGTTATCATTGTATCTCTCTTGTCATCTTATCTCCCAACTTTGCCAATCTACTAGATCCTTCCCTTTTGCTTGCAGACATACTACAGTCTCTGCCATCTTAAAACACACACACACACTTCACTATATACTAAAATATTTACTAACTATCTTTCTCTATTTTTCTTCTGTTCCTCAAATAAACTTCTTGATGGATATTTCTATGGGGCATCACATGGACAGAAGGAGTGGTTTATGAATAGACTAATGTGATGATATCAAATAAAAATACATTAAGGGGTAGAAAAGGGGTAGAAAAAGGAGTATACTGGGAGAAAGGAAAGAGGAGGTATAATGGGATAAATTAGATTATATGAAGAGGCACAGAAGACATACCAATCCAGGGAAAGAAGGGAGAGGGATGAGCGAACCTTGTGTGAAGGTTCATCTCATCAGTTTTGGCTCAAAGAGGGAATAACTTAATCATTAAGTTGGGTATAGAAATTTATCTAATCCTATAAAGAAGTAGGAGGAGAAAGAAGAAAGAAAAGGGAAGGGGTGGATAAAAAAGAGGGCAGAAAAACTAAAAAAAAAAGTTAAGAAAAGATGAGAAGGGGTGATAGAAGATAATGTAGTGGATGGGTTGAGTCAAAAAACCAAAGCACTACTAAGAGGGTAGAAAGAGAGAACAAATGTATGTGTAGGGGAGAAAATAGAATGGAGGGAAATACAGAGCTGGTAATCATAACTGTAAATGTGAATGGGATGAACTCTCCCCTAAAATGGAAGTGAACAGCAGAGTGGATTTAAAAAAGCTAAATCCTATAATATGTTGTTTACAAGAAACATTTGACACAGAGAAACACATATAGAGTAAAGGTAAAAAACTGGAATGAATTTATTATACTTCAACTGAAGTAAAAATAAAATAGGGGTAGCAATTCTAATCTCAGATAAAGTAAAAATAGATCTAATTAAAAGAGATAAGGAAGGAAAGTACATCCTCATAAAGGATACCATAAACAATGAAGTAGTAATGATGCTGTGTACGTGCACCAATTGGTAGAGCAGCTAGATGCAAATTTTGTGTAGGTGCCTGTACTACTGAGAAAAAGGGGTGTTCCTTTCTGTTTCTATTCAATTTTCTCCAGAGAAAATAATATATCAGAAACTAAGCATATACTTACATCTCACACCCCATATCAAAATAAGGTCAAAATAAGTACATGCTTTGAGCATGAAGGGAGAAATTATTAACAAATTAGGAAAGTAAGGGATAATTTACCTATCAGATATTTGAAGAAGGAAGGAATTTATGACCAAAGAATAATTAAAGAACACTATGAAAGGCAAAATGGACAACTCTGATTATATTAAATTAAAAGGATTTTGTACAAACACAACCAACAGAAACAAGATTAAAAGGGAAGTATAAAGCTGGGGGAAAAATCTTACAGCCAGTGTTTCTGATAAAGATCTCATTTCTAAAATATATTAAAAAACTGTTTCAAATTGATAAGAATTTAATTCATTTCCCAATTGATAGTCAAAGGATATGAACAGACAATTTTCAGATAATAAAATTAAAGTCATCTACATGAAAAAATGCTCTAAATCTCTATTGATTAAATAAATGCAAATTAAAACAACTCTGAGGTACCACCTCACACCTCTCAAATTGACTAAGATGATAGGAAAAAATATAGATAAATGTTGGAGGGAATGTGGGAAAATTGGGACACTAATGCATTGTTGGTGGATTGTGAAATGATCTAAGCATTCTGGAGAGCAATTTTGAATAATACCTAAAGGGCTATAAAACTATTCATATCCTTTGAATAGTGCCAGGCCAACAGTGCCAGGATAGAAATTGAATGTAAATCAATATATGCTATAGTCACTTATTTTTTCTGTTTTTTTTTCCTCTCCATTGTTTTGTCCTCTTTGTTCTTATTTTTCTCTCCCAACATGATTCATAAAGCAATGGGTATTAAAAATAACTAAATAACTAAATCAACTAAAAAAATTTCTTTTGTTTCTCTTTCTGTTGATCTTCAGTTAAATATTATCCAATATGCCAATTGATTCCTGGATTTCCTTATAGAAATGTATCTTCTGAATATATAATATAGCATTATGCTCCCTTTTATCAATCCAGTTTCATTGAATAAAATATGACCATACAGAGTTATGCTCCAGTTATGGATTTAATCTGAATAACCCTCAGTGGTATCTAGGCAGCTAAATTTGTTTCCTTGTACTGTCATATAGTTCCTCTTGATTGTTTCCTAAATGTTGTGCATTTATTCATAGATATTTGAGATCAAATTTATTACTTACTCTTTTCTTGTTTGTCTTTTCTCCTGTTAAATTTCTTTCTTTACTGTATCTATATACACATATAAACACGTACATATGTACACACAAACACGTGTTTACATTATGCAAATGTGTGTGTATATATATATACATATACATATATATATATATATATTCAAAGGCACTAGGCAGATACATTCTTAATAACCTATGTTGAATATACTCCATTCCTAGTCAGAAGCCTGTCCTTATGTTTTAAATTGTGATAACAAAAAACCTAAATCCCCTTCTAAAACATCATCTTCTTGAACAGTTATTCACTTTCCAAATTATTTTTCTTTCTTTCTTCTTTGTATTCTGTGACTTGGATATATGTACCAAGAACACAATAGACTTCTATATTCTTATCACACTGATAAATAGCTGTCTCAGTGCTATTCTCCTTGGCAAAATCATACTTCCTCTTTGTCCTTTTACATCCTTTTTTGGCTCACTAAAGTCACACTTTAATTTTTTCTTCTTTTTATTTTTAAATGTATCTTATTTTTAAGATGTGGATTGAAATACACATTTCCACAATATTGTATAATGAAAAGATGACTGCACATGAAACTGCAAATTTACCATATATAACTTGCTCTTCTCTTCAAACATAACAATGAAATTATTGTGTCAATTTCTTTTTTCTTTTGTTTTATTTCTTCCCTCCCTTTAAAAATATACTGTTTGATCTAGTACTTGGCCACAAAGGGAAAAATAAAGGAAAAAAAGTTTATTTCAAAGTCCATAAAATACACTTTCATTTTTATTTTTAAAGAATACCAATCCATTCCCAATAACCTGGAATGTCAAGAAGTTTTCCTTGCTTTTAACACACGTATAGTTCTTGCTACTAGGGAGGCTGAGACAGGAAAAACATGTATTCCAGGAACATATACACATATAAGATAAACATTTCCTAAACACAAGATATCAAGTACAAAATAGTTTGGGAGAAGGGAATCAGCATCTAGAGGTGATAAAGAGAAATTTTATATAATAGACAGTACTTGAGTAGAGTCTTGAAGGAAACAGTAGATTCTGTGAGGCTAAAGTGAGGAGAAATGGAATTCTAGGCATTACAAACAATAAATGAAAAGGCCTGGGAGCAAGATATAAAATTCTATTTGTATGTGACAGAAGGCCAATTCGAATAGCTTAGGGAGTGATATCTACTGAGGTTTCAAACATAAGATGAAGCCAGCCATTTTTTGAAAAGCTTAAAAAAAAAAGAGGAATTCATGTTCAAACCTACAAATAGTAGGAAGCCAATGGAGTTTATTGAGTAAGTAATTACACAATCAAACTACCAATTTAGGAAAATAATTTTGGCAACTATCTGGAGGATGGCTTGAAAGAGTGAGAGATCTGAGACAAAGAGACCCATCATGAGACCATTACAATGCTTTTAGTGAGTAGTGATGAAGGCTTGAACTAAGGTGATTACTGAGTGGTTGGTGAGGAGATAGCTTAGAAAAATGTGGAGGTTAAAATGATAGCATTTAGCTACTAAATAGATATATGGAATGAAGGAGAATCAGGAGTCCAGATTAAGAGCCAAATTCAAAACTGGAGAAACTGGAATGATGGTAGTTACTTTCCATAATATATATTAAGTTATTTGCGGTCATAACACATTATGTAAATATAATATATCTCATGTTAGTATGGTCAAGGCTTTGGGGGGCACTATAGTACATGTCACTATCTCTGTTCCTGGATATGTAATTGTGTGTGTAAAGTACTGCAATAAAACCAAGTAAAAGAACATTCAACTGAGAAAGAAAAGTCCTCTTTCTGTTCTAGAGGCATGGAGGTGAAGCTTGATTTGTTATATTATTGGGTTTCTTTGCATGAAAATTAAGTCCTAATATTAAGTCACATGCTATCTTTAGTTGTAGTCATTCTCACATCTAGGGACAACTACATAGCGTGGAAATGAGTTCTCCCTGTTTTAATCAGGAGATAGTTTTTTCATTTTAAGTTTATTCCAAAGTCTATAAAATAAACCAATTCCTAGGGTTCTATTTGTTCTAATGTTCTGTCAGTGAACATCTTGCTAAGAACAATCAGTATGAAATAAATTCTCATACTTTTCAGAGGGAATTAGCCTTTTACCAGGCCTGGCCAAGGCAGAGGAAATTAAACATAGACAGCCAACATTTGATTATACATGATATAATGCAGGTTATACATTTATAAGTATCTACGCAGAATACTGATACATGAAATCATTGATAATTTGAGACCTCACTATAGTCCCTGATTTTGATGTTTTTTTGGTAGTGGTGGAACTATAGTAGCACAATGTCCCTGAGATGAGAGTTGCACTATGCCCACTGTTGATTTCAGCCTGGTAGACAGCATCAGACATAGTTTGATTTTACATCTCAGTCAATAGTAATTATCAAAGTTAGAAGGACAAAGAAAAGTGATACAATTTCTTTTGTTTTTTTAGCTTTTTAGAAGAAAATATGAATGTTTATGTCCCATGTAGATTCAGGTTCAGATCACTGATCTTGTAAAATGGAAACTCAAATACTAAGAATTGGGCTTTTTGGGGCTGCTAGATGGTATGGTGAATAGAGTATCAGCCCTGAAGTCAAGAGGATCTTAGTTCAAATGTGACCTCAGACACTTAACACTTCCTAGCTGTGTGACACTAGGCAAGCCACTTAATCTCAAATGCCTCAACAAATTTAAAAAGAGTTGGGTTTGTTATTATTATTCAGTCATTTCAGTCACATCTGACTCTTTGTGTCCCCTTTTGAGGTTTTCTTGGCAAAGATGCTGGAGTAGTTTGTCATTTCTTTCTTCAGCTCATTTCTTCAGTAGATGAGGAAACAGAGGCAAAAAGAGTTAAGTGATTTGTCCAGGATCACAGAGTTGGCACATATCTGAGACCAGGTTTGAAATCAGATAGACAAGTCTTATCTCTAAGTCTGGCACTCTCTCCACTGTTCCACCTAGCAGCCCCATAAGAATTGAAAAGGAACTTAAAAGAGATCAGTTCACTCTCATTTCTAATGCAATAATCACTTCTACAATATCTTTGACAGCAAGCCTTCCAAGTTTCTGTTTGGACACTTTCAGTAATGAGGAGCTCATTACTTGACAATATAGGCTATTCCATTACTGGACAGCTCTAATCTTGAGGATGTCCATCTCAACACAGAATCAAAATCTTCTCTTTGACTTTTCTCTGTTAGTCCAAAGGTCACTCTTTGAAGTATCCTAGAACAAGTCTACTCCTTTTACATACCAGTATCATAAATAGTTTAAAACATCATGATGTCTCTTCCTCACTAAGATAAATAAACCTGCTTCTTTCAACTCTTATAGCCATCTCTGGATACCCTCTATTTTGTCATTGTGCCTACTTAAAAGTGTAGAGGCAGAAATAAACCAATTATTCTAGATGTGGTCTGCCCAGCAAAGAGTACAGTGGGACTATTAGGTTTCTTTGTTATGGATTTAATAATACTTCTACTGAGACAACCAAAAAAACCCAGATAGAATTAACTGATGGTATTTTCCACAATATAATTCTGAAAAACTGCTATGATTTGGGGATTAGGCTACTAATAATGTGATTGCTAAGAGATTACTTTTGATTTCTTTGTATAGTTACAATGTGTACTTTTTGTATTACTGAAACATGCATTTTTAATGGTCATTCAATTTCTGTACATTTTTTGAGTGCCTGGTTATCATTAGTACCTAATTCCATGTTGCTTAAAATTATGCTCCTATAATTCTGTACCCATTCTAAGTGTTTCATTCTACTCATAATATTAATTTTATTTAAATTTTTTAATTCAAGTAAAACACATTTAATAAGTAACATATCACCATATCAACTTCCATATAAGAAACCTTAGTCATGGCACATCAGATCTTGAAAGAATAGATTAAACTGATTTGTATTTACTTGGATGTAATAAGGATGCAAAAAGATAAAAAAAATAGATATCAACTTCCTGAAAAAGTTTAACTAATGTAACTCAAATATGACATGAAGATGACAAAAATAAAAAGGTCTAATAGCAAGTTTCATCAATTGCTATTGAGGTTTTGGGGTTTAAGTGCATTCTAATCTATGTAACTCATTTGAATTGTTAGCTTCTTTCTATGAGGAAGAGGCTTATGAATTTATAATGATCTTTTATATAACCAATTTGTGTGTGTGTGTGTGTGTGTGTGTGTGTGTGTGTGTGCGCGTATGACTCAAGGAGCTTTGCTGGGAAGCTACCCTCCCTCTTCAGAGTGATCAAAGAAGCGGTTTTCATTCTGAACCTATTCTAGAGATATTTGAGCAATAGCAAATGGTTATAATTTTAGTCTAATGGCCTTCTTTAAGACGAGAACAGACATCATCTATTTTGTAGTCCTGGACTTTTCCTGTACTTTTTCCATCAAGCAGACTAGTAGTATCATCAAAAACCTACAGGAACTCTTTGAAAAGTTAGGTCAGAGTCCAGATCACATCAAAGTTTACCAGCTTTCATAGAACAAAGAGGAAGGAGATTTTCCCAGTTTATTAATCAAGGTATGGGCAAGTCAAATGCAGAGAGTTTCTGCAACTCTGGTAATTTACTGGGAATATTGCAGTGCAAAACCACTGCTAGATGGCTCAGTGGATGGAGAGCTGGGCCTGGAGTCAGGAAGATCTGAATTAAAATCCAGCTTCAGACATTTACTTGATGTTTGACCCTGGGCAAGTCCTTTAACCCTGTTTACCTCAGTTTCCTTATCTGTAAAATGAGCTGAAGAAGGAAATGGCAAACCATTCTAATACCTTTGCCAAAATAACCCCATGGATAAAGACTTTGTGAGTGACAAAGATTTGAACATGATTGAACAACAACAATCACAATATTCTCTGAGCACATCTGAAAAGCATTGTTCACAACCCACAGCAGGCAAAAAATATTTATTAAGTGCCTAATACTTACCAGGCTTACATTCTCTATTGAGTACTGAGGATACCAAAAAAGGCATGAAGCAGTCCTTGCTTTCAAGGACCTCACAGTCTAATGAGAGAGAAAACAGACACAAACAAATATAAACAAAAAATATTAAATTAGGTATAATAATTAAATAAATAACAACAATATTCATATGGTGCCTTAATGTTTGTTGGCAAAACATGACAAATACTATCTTATTTTGTGCTAACAACAACTCAGGGCAGGAGATATTATTATTCCCATTTTTCAAATGAGAAAACTGAGGCAAGACAGAGGTCAAATGACTTGTTAGGGTCATGAATCAAGTATCTAAGTATCTAAGGCTTGATTTGAACTTGAATCTTCCTGACTTTATCCAATATGAATGAATTAGGGATAAACAACAGAGGGAAGATTAGAATTAAAGAAGATTATTCACCTCTTCCTATAAGAGGTGAAATTTTATCTGGGACTTGAAGGAAACTAGAAAAGTTAAGAGACAGAGACCAAGAAGGAGAAAAAATACTCACGTGAGTATGTGAGTCATGAGAGGAAGCATCTTGGATGAAGAATAGTGAGTCGACCAGTGTTTCTGGATCACAGAACATGTGGAGAGTAAGAAGGAAGAGAATGTAAGAAGATTGTAAAGGTAGAAAAGAGGCAGCTTATTAAAAGTTTGAATGTCAAAGGATTCTATATTTCATCTTGGAGGTAGAAGGAAGCTACTGGAGTTTATTGAATATAGGTTGGAGTTATAAAATCTGTCTTTTAGTATAATGAAACTGATAGATGAGTACAGTATGGGAGTTGGGCAAAACTTGAGACAAGAAGAGAAAGCAGCAGGCTATTGCAATAGCCATTGTGATATCATAAAGGCCTGGCCAAAAGATGGTTATAGTGTCGAAGAAAAGAAAAGGTTATGTAGTAGAAATGTTACAAAGGTAAAATTGCCAGGATATAGTACGATGTGGGATGTTGGGAAGTGAGAGTGGAGAGTTGAGGATGGCATCTAGTCTATAAACCTGGAGAACAGCAATACCCTTGATAGTAACAGGGAAGGAAAAAGACAGGCCTTAGGAGAAAAGATAATGTTCAGTTTGGGATATGTCTGCAGGACATTCAGCACATGATGTCCAATAGGCAATTGGAGATAGAAGACTGGAATTCAGCAGAGAGTTAGGGATGGATAAATACATTTGAGAACCATCAACATTGAGATGATGATTGGATCCAGGGAGATGATGAGATCACCAAGTGACAGGATAAAGAGGTGTAAAAGAAGAGGGTTTACAACAGAGCCTTAAATGATATCAAGTTAGTTAGATCTAGGAAGCTAGTTAAACAGTGTGGCCCGAAGGAACATCCAGCTTAGTTGACTGAGGAGACAAATCAAGCCAGAGATATCAGACTAGTAGGAGAATTGCTGGAGAATTTTGTCATGAAAACTGAGAGAAAAGGAAAGGAGGATGTGATGCCTATAGTGTCAAAGGCTTCAGAGAGTTTCAGGTAGATGGGCTTTGAAAAAAGCCCATTAGATTCAGCAATTAAAGGAAACTAAGGGGATGCCCATCAATTGGGGAATGGCTGAATAAATTGTGGTATAGGATTATGAACGAATATTGTTGTTCTTTGGGAAATAATTAGCAGAATGCTCTCAGAGAAACCTGGAAAGTACTCCGTGTACTCTGTACAAAGCAATAGCAATGCTCTGGGATGATAAGCATTGCTCTAATAAAATGGCTTAGTTGTTCTCATGAGAACAGTGATCCATGATTACTACACAGGACTTATGACAAAAAATCTTATCCATCCCCAGAAAAAGAACTGATTGTATCTGAATACAGATTGAAGCATTCTCTTTCTCCCTCTCTCCCTTCCCCCATCTCTGTCTCTGTCTCCCTCTCTTGTCTCTGTCTCTGTTTTTCTCTCTGTCTCTTTCTCTCTATCTCTGTCTTTCTCTGTCTCTTTTTGTCTCTCTGTCTCTATCCCTCTGTCATTCTCTCTCTGTCTCTGTGTTTTTGTCTCTGTCTCTGTCTGTCTTTGTCTCTCTCTCTCTCTCTCTCTTACTCTCTCTCTGTTTCTTCATCTCTCTCTTTGTCTCTCTCTCTGCCTCTGTGTGTGTCTCTCTATTTTTCTTTGGGTTTTTTGGGGTTGTGTGTGAGATCTATGTTTTCTTTCACAAAATGACTGAGGAAATGTTTTGCATGAGATCATATGTGGTTTCTTAATGGGAATTGGGATGGGGATAAGAGAGAGAATCTGGAACCCAAAAGTTTAAAAAAAAAAAGAATGTAAAAAAAAGTTTTAAATATAACTGGGGAAAAATATTAACTAAGCAAATAAACAAACAAAATAAGAACTGGTAATTAAGAGATCATTGGTAAGTTTGAAGAGAATAGTTTCAGCTGAATGATAAGATGGGATGCCAGACTACAGAGTGTTAAGAAGAAAGTGAAAGGAGAAGAAATAGAGACATATTATAGATGGCGTTCTCAATAAAGAATAATAGGGGGAGATAAATATGAGATGAATGGATGGATCAACTAAGGGGTTTTCAGAGATAAGAGATATGTGTATGTTATAATACTGCATAGGCAATACGAAATTAGCCTAGCAACAGGAAATGATTAAACATGAGTAAGAAAGTAGGGATGGTAGCAGGGGATTATCTGCTTGAGAAAATGGAGGGACATGGATAAGGAATACTTGAAGAGGGAATAGCCTTCACTTGAGAGGGGTTGTTTCTTCTTGTGGGACAGAGGTGATGCAGAAAATAGTGGAGGAATGCACCAGAGATATATGAGATGAAGAAGAAAAAAAAAGGACCTTTTGGCAAAACACCTCCATTTTTCTGAAATATGTTAAGATTCTCACCTGAGAGGATTGAGGAAAAGAACCATGAGAAGCTTGAAGAAAGATGAAAAAAAGTTTGGGAAAAGCTGTTACATTGAGTAGTGAATCATTTAAAGAGGTCTAAAATGATGGCCTTGCTTCCCTAAACAAGATCATGTAACATAAATTTATAGACTTAGTAAGCATAATGCCATGATTTTCTTCATATTTCTTTCTTTTTTAAAATTCTATTTATTTATTATAACACACATTGCTTTATCAATTGGGAGAGAATGCTTTATTGGGAGAGAAAAATCAGAACAAAAAGGAAAAACCATGGGAGAGATTAAAAAAAAAAAAAAAACAGAAAAAAGAAGTGAACACAGCATGTGTTGATATACATTCAGTCTCCTTAATTCTTTTTCTGGATGCAAATGGCATTTTCTGTCCAAAATCTATTGGGATTACTTTGAATCACTGAACCACTGAGAAGAACCAAGTCTTCCATAGTTAATCATCGTACATTTTTGCTGTTATTGTGTACAATGTATTCCTAGTTCTGCTTGTTTCACTCAACATCAGTTCATGTAAAACTTTATAACTTGTTCATCTTTTTTTATAGAACAATAATATTCCATTATTTTCACATACCACAATTTGTTCATCCATTCCCTAATTGATGGGTATCTACTCATTTACCAAAAAGAGCTGCTAAAAAACATTTTTTCCACAAATGGATTATTTTCCCTCCTTTATGATTTCCTTGGGAAACAGATCCAGCTATGGCACTGCTGGGTCAAAGGGTATGCACAGTTTGATAGTCCTTTGGGTATAGTTCCAGATTGTTCTCCAGAATGGTTGAATCAATTTGCAACTTCACCAACAATGCATTAGTGTCCCAGTTTTCCTATATATCCTCCAACATCTATCATTATCTTTTCCTGTTATTGTAGCCAATCTGAGAGGTGTGAGGTGGTACCTCAGAGTTATTCTTCATATTTCTTTAGCATCACAAGAATAGAAGGCAATGGATAGTGGAAGCAATTCAATAGGATTATTAGGTAGGTCGATATCAGCAATAAAGGCTAAGAGTCTCAAAAGAAGATGGCAGTGTAGAAGTGAACTGATTCTCCAAGCGTCAAGATGAAGAAGGGAAGAGAGGGTTAGCCAGGGCAGGATTGATTGCCTGGAAAAGAACTGAGAGGTAGAGAGATTGGAGACCACAGTGAGCTCAAAGAACAGACTATCACATATCCACAGTTCATTTTGTTACACATTCAATAGAGATAGTTTATTAACTTTCTGATTATTAATATAACTCATTACATAATACAGGGAGAAGTAAGTAAAATTAAATTAAATTAAATTTTTTATTTATAGTGATAGAGGATAACTAGATTATAAAAGAAGCAAGAAATTCATACACATGGATAGTAAGGTATTTTAAATACTGATTCTTGTGAATAGAATTGTGCTAATTTTATAAATACTGCAGAGTAGATATTCATTCAAAAAAGATCTTTGTAACCCATACATACATATGTGCATACACACATGGATGAATTCCTATTGCCAGATTATGGACAACCCATAAAGTAGGCCCATCAGTATATTTATTTGGGGCAGACACCTGGAATGGAGAATAAACTGGATTTGGAACTGAGTAATAGAAAGTGCTCTGTATTACATTTGATAAATTACAGTGTTTTTAATGAACCTAAGCTTCTTCTTGAAACAAAGGCTCAAATTTTATCATCAATAAAAATGTATTAATATTTATGGGATTCCATGGTTGTTAATAATTCGCAAAAATGACAAAGAAGGCCACGATAGGCACAACTAATCTATGATTTAAATTTTCTTAGGAGAAACAATATAAAGGATATAATTAGATTTGGGAACACAAATGGGACAGGATATATAGCAAGAACAAGGAATAACCAGTGAACAGTTAATGGGTTCCACTGGCACCACAACATGCATTAGGCCCAATTATTATTCTTCCTTCTTGTGATGTGGATTAGTTTTCTCTAAAAGGTGGCAAGGTGGTTCTGGAATCTGAGTGTCCCCTGTTTCCCTATTGTAGCTTCTTTGTCACTTAAGGACATAAATGTCCCACATATACTGACTAGGTGGATTTTTGAAAACCATTTGAGTTAGCATTTCCTTCACCATATTTCATATAGAGACAAGGGTAGAGGTGGGAGTGGGGTAGGTGACTGTTGGATTCAGAAAACTAAATGTCAATGTATCCATGCTGGTTAAGGTAAAGTTAATCTCCTTTTGTAAAGAATTCAATAATTTTCAAGGCCTTATTTCATTCCAATGATGAAATTGAACTAAGAGAATACTGACATTAAAATTTCCTCCAATACCATTCAAAGTCAAGAGATCTAGAACGAGAATCCTAGCGTATTTCTTGGACCTTCATGCAATATTTATGGAAAGGAACATAGAAGGGATTTCAGTAGATAAGAAAGTAAGATGAGTTAGGAAATCTACAGTTATAGGGAGTTCCCACATGAATAAAATTATAGCTTTGTAAAAGCATTAAATTAATTAAAAAGTTATCTTATCTAGCCTCAATTACCCAGAAAACCCAGGATTTTAGAGAGACTTGTAGCTGGATTCAGGTACAGATTATGTTGGAAGAGGAGGTGTGTCATAGAAAGTAAGTATTCATGAGCATTACAGGATGGATGGGGGGGGAGCAGCACCCAGAGTTTGATTCTTACCAGCCAAGAAAATAGCAACAAAGAAAATAGGGGAGAAATCCTTAGAGGCAGAGGCAATTTGCTATTATTGGCAACAAAGTTTGACTACATTAAATAAAAGGAAGAGGGAATGTGTTTGTAACCCTATCTTGATATCTCTGAAATTAGAAGTTTTGTCACAAACTTTCACATATCTTGAAACTGAAACTAATATGCTGGACTTTAGACACATTGGCAGATCTCCACATTAGATACCAACAACAAGTTGAGAATCGATGAAGAAACTACTTATTCATTCCTTGCCCCAACTGTTCAAGCATAAGATAGTTTTTCCACACTTAAATTAATATCCTTAAGAGTTTCACTTGAGCCATACTCTTTGCTGGGTGGAGTAGGAGTAGGAGTATGTAAAGTACTGGGTTAATCTTGTGAAAAGAAAAATGGGGCAGGGAATTTCTAGATTTCAAATGAGATAACTGATAAGGGGGATACTTGAAAATATAAAATTCATCTGTTCTTGCTGAATAGTAATTTAAGTCCATGAGATCAGGATGGACTGAGGAAGATATAAAGTCTTTAGAGGAGAAGGGCTAAGATAGATGAGGCTAATCTTCAGGGTGAGGGCAGGGAAGGGATGTGACTATTAGACAAAACCTTAATATGTTAAATGACAGTATTTTTGAAGGAGACAACCTTGACTATCAAGAGAGGAATTCTTCAAATCCTGGCAAAGACATGCTGCAAAACCAGAGCTAGACAGGCAGGGAATTGATGCACAAAAAGGTAGGAAACTAATATAAGATCTCAGAGAATCTACATTTAACTTCCCATGCCCCTACGTGTGCAAAAATGTTTATAGTAGCTCTTTTTGTGGTAATAAAGAATTGGAAAATGAGTAGATACCCATCCATTGGGGAGGGGCTGAATATGTGAAGGTAATGGAATATTGCTATTCTATAAAAAATGATGAACAAGCTGATTTTAGAAAGGCCTGGAAAGATTTACATGAACTGATGCTGAGTGAAACAAGCAGAACCAGGAATACATTGTTCACAATAACAGGAAATATGTGCAATGATCAACTATGAAAGACTTAATTCAGTGATTCAAAGACTTTGGACAGAAAATGCCATCTGCATCCAGAAAAAGAACTAAGGAGATAAATGTTCACTTCTTTTTTTTTTTTTTTTTTGAATCTCTCCCATGATTTTTTCCTTTTGCTGATTTTTCTCTCCCAACATGATTCATAAAGCAATGTGTATTAAAAATAATTTACAAAAAAATCAAACCAAATCAGCTTGTTCATCATTTTTATAGAACAATAATATTTCAATACTTTCATATACCATAACTTATTCAGTCATTTCCCAATTGATGGACATCTACTCACTTTCCAATTCTTTGCCAACACAAAAAGCTGGTACAAAAATTTTTGCACACGTGGATCCCTTCCCCTCCTTTATGATTTCCTTGAAATACAATCCAACAGTGGTCCTGCTTGGTCAAAGGATATGCAGTTTTATAGCCCTTTGGGCATACTTCCAAATTGCTCTCCAGAATGGTTAGATCAATTGGGGAATGACTTGTATTCTTATAAATTTGACACCATTCTTTATATATTTTAGAAAGAGAAGGGCAGCTAGGTGGCACAGTGGATAGAACATCAGCCCTGAAGTCAGGAGGACCTGAGTTCAAATCTGGTCTCAGACACTTAACATTCCCTAGCTGTGTAACCCTAGGCAAGTCACTGAACCTCAATTGCCTCAGCAAAAATAGGAAAAAAAAATATATATATATATTTTTTTTTTCGTTAAGGCAATTGGGGTTCAGTGACTTGCCCAGGGAGGTCACACGGCTAGGAAGTGTTAAGTGTCTCAGGCTAGATTTGAACTCAGGTCCTCCTGACTTCAGGGCTGGTGTTCTATCCACTGTGCCACCTAGCTGCCCCAGAAATGACATCTTTATCAGAAACACTGGTTGCAAAAACAATTTTTCCCAGCTTTGTACTTTTCTTTTCATGTTGTTTATGTTGGTTTTGTTTGTGCAAAGCCTTTTAAATTTAATGTAATCAAAGTTGTCCATTTGATATTTCATAATTTTCTCTAGTTCTTCTTTGTCATAAATTCCTTTTTTCTCCATAGATCTGATAGATAAACTATCCTTTGCTCTTTATTTGCTTATACTATCTCCTTCTATGCCCAAATCATGTACCAATTTTGACTTTATTTTGGTATGGAGTGTGAGATATAGATGTATAATGAATTTTTGACATATTATTTTTCAATTTCCCAGAAATTTTTATGAGATAGTTCTTATCCCAGAATCTGGAGCTTGGGGGTTTACCAAATATTATATACTATAGTCACTGATTATTATTCCTGTTCCATTGATACACACTCTATTTCTCAGCCATTACCAAATGGTTTTGATGACTGCTGCTTTACAAAATCATTTTAGATTTGGTTCTGCTAGGTCATTGTCCTTTGTATTTTTTTTTCATTAATTCCCTTGATATTCTTTACTTTTGGTTCTTCCAGGTGAATTTTATTATTATTTTTTCTAGCTCCATAAAATACAGATTGCCCAGGTTAACAGAAGAGGAAATAAATTATTTAAATAGCCCCATTTTAGAAAAAGAAATAGAACAAGCTATTAATCAATTCCCTAAGAAAAAATCTCCAAGGCCAGATGGATTTACATGTGAATTCTATCAAACATTCAAAGAACAATTAATTCCAATACTATATAAACTATTTGAAAAAATAAAGAAAGAAGGCGTACTACCAAATTCCTTCTATGATACAGATATGGTGCTGATAGCTAAACCAGATAGGGTGAAAACCGAGAAAGAAAACTATAGACCAATTTCCCTAATGAATATTGATGTATAATTTTTAAATAAGATATTAGCAATGGGATTGCAAAAAGTCATCCCCAGGATAATACACTATGACCAAGTAGGATTTATATCAGGAATGCAGGGCTGGTTCAATATTAGGAAAACTATCAGCATAATCAATTATATTAATAACCAAATTAACAAAAACCATATGATTATCTCAATAGATGCAGAAAAAGCATTTGATAAAATCCAACACCCATTCCTATTAAAAACACTGGAGAGTATAGGAATAAATGGGCTTTTCCTTAAAATGATTAGTAGTATCTACTTAAAACCATCAGCAAGCATTATATGTAATGGAGACAAACTAGAACCATTCCCAATAAGATCAGGAGTGAAACAAAGCTGCCCACTGTCACCATTACTATTTAATATTGTATTAGAAATGTTAGCTTTGACAGTAAGAGAAAAAAAAGAGATTAAAGGAATTAGAGTAGGTAATTATTACTATTGTTCTGTAAGAAACGACCAGCAGGATGATTTCAGAGGCCTGGAGAGACTTGCATGGACTGATGCTGAGTGAAATGAGCAGAACCAGGAGATCATTATACACGACAACAACAATACTATATGATGATCAATTCTCATGGACATGGCTTTCTTCAACAATGAAATGCCTCAAACCAGTTCCAATTGTTCAGTGAAGAAAGCCATATACACCCAGAGAGAGGGATATGAAATGTGGACCACAACATACCATTTTCATGCTCTCTATTGATGTTTGCTTGCATTGTGTTTCTCTTCTCAGATTTTTTTTTCTTGTAGATTTGACTTTTCTTGCACAGCAAGATAACTGTAAATATATATATACATATGTTCGATTTTTCAAGTATTTTAACATAATTAACATGTAGTAGACTTCCTGCCATCTAGGGGAGGAGTAAGGGACTAGAGGAGAAAAATTTGTAACAGAAAGCTTTTTAAGGGTCAATGTTGAAAAATTACTCATACATATGTTTTGCAAATAAAAAAGCTTTAATAAAAAAATGAATAGAGGTAGAAGATGTAAATTGATACAAAGTGAAGTAAACAAGCCAGGAAAAATAAACAAATGATTGCAATGAAAAAGGAAAAAAAAAACACATCAACAATAAAATGGAACTTGAATGTTATAAAATTGTAATGACAAAGAGTATCCCCAAAAAAGTTGTACTTCTTTGTAGAAGTGATATGATATGGGTAAGAACATTATATACTTTTTCAATGCACTTGTTATTTTTACTGTTTTTATTTTTTCTACTTTGATAATAATAATGTCCAAATATTCTAATGGTCCATATATCCTTCATGGAAGCTCATATGAAGACAAAGTACAGGGTTCAAAGATAGCACTGAAAAATGCTTCATCTTAGAGGTAGATAATTTTGACTCTGGAGACTCTCCAAATGCCTAAGGAATAAAAGGATCACCTAGGAAAAAATCTATGTATTTTCTTTTCATGTGGGATATGCCTAAGGAGAAATTCAGAATAATCTCAGTGACTCCTGATCTTGTTGAGATCAGTGACCTCAGGAACCTAAAGGACGCATTAGCCAATACTACAGTTTATAGTGGTAGTATAGAAGAAATTATACTGATTTCTATGTATTTGGACTATAGGCATTTGTATAAGTTGGCTAAAGTGGGTCAGTTTATGATGCCAAGAAGAAGTAATGCTCTGGCTAATTTCCAGGGAAGATTTTTTTTTTTTTTTTGAATGCTGGACATGTACCGTGAAAAATAACAAAAAAATCTCTCCTTTATCTTCTTCCCCCATCCTCTCCTTTCCTCTTTATCTCATTCCCATTAAGCTATACACCTTATCCCACTCCTGTTAATCTAACACCCTTCTATAAACCACTTTATTCTTTATCCCTTTCTCATTAATCTACATACCTTGTCCCACTACCATAACTCTATACACACTTCTATATCCTACCTTATCCTATTTCCTTCCCCCTTATTTCTTTATAGATTTTGGGGGGTGCTAGACCCTTCATGGTATGTAAATGTGTGTATATATATATATGTATACATATATACATATATACACACACATATACACACACACACATATGTATGTATATCTAGTGTTTCCTATTTAACCCATTTCCGATGTGAATAGCTTTTCGGAACTATTAACCCTCCCCCCCCCCCCATGCTTCTGTGTCACTTCTTCCTTTGCCTCATTTTATAACATAATTACTCTTTTTATCTTTTCCTGGATAGTTTTTCTTTTGAGACACAGTTCATACTCAATTCTGCCCTAATTGCCCTAATCTTTCTTTTGAGCTACACAATTACCAATGTCAATCTTAAATATATGGTATATCTTACCATGAAAAAAAAACATAAATGACTTGTACATGTTGAGTTCCTTGAAAATTAATATTTGATATTGGCTCTTATAAGTTGAATTTTCTATTATGTTGAGACAAAGTCTTGAAAACCTGTAAGTTTGTTAAATGTTCATTTTTTTTTTCATTCAATGTTATTGATAATTTTACTGGATATAACTTTTTGGTAATTTTGTTCTGGGGATTTCAAAATTTGGCAATCAATCAGCAACATCTTATAAGGAAAACAAATGGAAAAAAAAAATAGGAATAGTGTTGTCAAATTTCAAAACTCCCAAATCAAAGAGAAAGTTTTGTAAGAAACAAAACAAAACAAAAAACAATGCAAATAGGCTGGAGCTACAATTAAAATTGTATTGATTTATCAGCAGCCACAATAAAAGACTACATATTTGACAATAATATTCCTATGTGCTCTCCAGAAAGCATTTCTTTGGTGGTTATCAGCGAATTTTTTCTCCTTTCTCTTCATGTTCTATTGCTCCAGAATAATTTTCTGTGATTATTTTTTGCATTATTGTGTCAAGGTTCTTTTTTTTTTTTTTTTCACATCTTTGAGGTAGGCCAATTATTCTTATATTTTCTCTTCTTGATTTGCTCTCCAGTTCTGCTGTTTTTCTTATAAGATGTTTCACATTTTCTTCTATTTTTTTCATTCTTTGTATTTTGTTTTGCTATTTCTTGGTCTCTTACATCTTAATGGTTTTCCCTTGCCCCATTCTAATTTTCAAAGAATTATTTTCTTCTCTAAGACTATCTTCTTTTCTAGTTGGTTAACTTTTTTCATAATTTTCTTATTTTTCTAGGATTTTTTTTTTCAGTTTTTCCTCAATCTCTCTCACTTAATTTTTAAAGTCTTTTTAAAGTTCTTTTATAAATTCTTTCTGGGTGAGTAACCATTTTACATTACACCTTGGGACAGAGGGGGCTTTTAAAAATTTCTCTTCTGATTGGTTTTTGTTTGTTTGTTTGTTTTTCTTTTTTAAAGGAGAATTATTAGCATAAGCACCTCTAATCCTGAGTTTGAGAGTATGGTGCCTCCAGTTTTACTTTAGTTCTCCTCTAATTTGGAATCCCAAATCAAAAGCTCCACCCTCCTCCAAGTGTTGGCAATCCTTCCTTACCTCATTGCTTGTGCACTCATTAAGTATGCTGGTGCCTTCTCATCCAGGGCCATGTCTCGGCAGCACAGCTGAGCCTGACAATCCTAATCAACAGTGGTTCTCTCAGCATTCCCAGATGCAAATCCATTCCCCACACTGACTAAGAGGTAAAAAGTTCCTGCTAAGACAAGATTAGGAGGGAAGCAATAAATTGGGAAATCATCTTTACATTTAATGTACATCTGTACATTAAGAATACAATTCTGATAAAGGCCTCATTTCTAAAGTATATAGAAAATTGTCTCATATTTATAAGAATTCAAGCCACTCTCTAATCGATAAATGGTCAAAGGATATGAACAGATAATTCTCAGATAATGAAATTAAAACTTTTTCTAGTCATATGAAAAGGTGCTCCAAGTCACTTTTGATCAGAGAAATGCAAATTAAGACAACTCTGAGATACCACTACACACCTGTCAGATTGGCTAAAATGACAGGAAAAGAAAATGACAATCCCCGCTGGAGGGGATGTGGGAAAAGTGGGACACTGATGCATTGTTTGTTGGTGGAACTGTGAATGGATCCAACCATTCTGGAGAGCAATTTGGAGCTCTGCTCAAAAAGTTATCAAACTGTGCATACTCTTTGACCCAGCAGTGTTTCTATTGGGCTTATATCCCAAAGAGATCTTAAAGGAGGGACAGGGACCCACATGTGCAAGAATGTTTGTGGCAGCCCTTTTTGTAGTGGCTAGAAACTGGAAACTGAATGGATGCCCATCAATTGGAGAGTGGCTGAATAAATTATGGTATATGAATGTTATGGAATATTATTGTTCTGTAAGAAATGACCAGCAGGACGATTTCAGAGAGGCCTGGAGAGACTTGCGTGAACTGATGCTAAGTGTGAGAAGAACCAGGAGATCATTATACACAGCAACAACAATACTATATGATGATCAATTCTGAAGGACATGGTTTTCTTCAACAATGAGATGTTTCAAACCAGTTCCAATTGTTCAGTGATGAAGAAAGCCATATACACCCAGAGAGAGGCCTGTGGGATCTAAATCTGGACCACAACATACCATTTTCATGCTCTCTATTGATGTTTGCTTGCATTATGTTTTCCTTTTCAAATTTTTTTTTTCCTGTACAGCAAGATAACTGTATAAGTATGTATATACATATTCGATCTGTCAAATATTTTAACATAATTAACATGTTAGACTTCCTGCCATCTAGGGGAGGGGGTGGGAGGTAGGAGGGACAATTTTGTAACAGAAAGCTTTGCAAGGGTTAGTGTTGAAAAATTACCTATGAATATTTCTTTCAAATAAAAAGCTGTAATTAAAAAAAAAAAAAAAAAGTTCCAGCTAAGACTCCAGCCAAACCCAGTTAGCTCCACAGGCCCCCTTTAATGCTTCTGTGGAGCAAGCCTGGTTAAACTCTGTCCTGCAGTCTTTCTTTGGGTCTTCATGGATTATGCCAGAAGGACCCCTATTCTTCCCTGTCTTCTTTGTTTTTCACCAATCTAAGTTTGTGCCTAAGCACAAATTGTTTGTGGGAGGAAATCTGGTGAGTTGAAATTTTCTGACCTACTCTGCCATCTTCCTAGAATCCTCCTCAGTGTTCACATTTTTGATCAAAGAAGAATTATTTGGAGGTGCTGTTGTATTTAGATGATCTCATCATATATGTGAAGAGGCTAAAAGAACATCAGAAAAACCAATCAAACTATTAAAAATTGTTTTAGAGAACTAGAAAAAATAATAACAAAATACATCTGAAAAAACAAAGGTAAAGATTATTAAGATAATCAGTGAAATAAAATATGAAGAAAGGTAGCCTAACAGTGCCAGATTTTAAATTATATTACAAAACAATAATATAATAATCAAAACAACTTGGCACTAGCTAAGAAATAAAGTGGTAGATTAATGGAGTAGATTAGGTACACAAGACCCAGTAGTAAATGTAACCATTAATTAGTGAATAAACCCAAATATTCCAATTTTGAAATAAGAAAGTACCATTTGATAAAAATTTCTGAGAAAACTGAAAAGCAGTTTGATGAAAACCAGGTATAGAACAACATATCACACTGTGCATCAAAATAAGGTAAAAATGGGTATGTGATTTAGATATAAAACATGATATCATAAATAAATTAAGGGATCATAGAAAAATGTAGCTGTCAAATCTATGGAAATGGGAAGAGATTATGACTAACCAAGAGATAGAGAGGATCCCAGGAAGTAAAATGGATAATTTTGATTGCATGTGATTTTTAAAATTTTTTACACAAAACCAATGCCACCAAAATTAGAAGAAAAGTAAGAAACTAGGGGAAAAATTTTTATCACAAGTTTCTCTGATAAAGGCTTACTTTTTCAAATATAGGGGACTGTACCGAATTTATAAAACTAAGAGCCAACTCCAATTGATAAATGGTAAAAGGACATGATCAGGAAGTTTTTAGAAGAATAAAAAGCTGTCAATATGTTCTAAACAACTACTGATTAAAGAAATGCAAATTAAAACAACTCTGAGACACTACTGCACACTTATTAAATTGTTTAACATAGCAGAAAAAGAAAATAACAAATACTGGAGAGAATGTGGAAAAATAAGTATACTAGTACATTGTTGGTAGAGTTGTGAACTTTTGCAAACATTCTGAAGAACAATGCAAAACTATTAAATTAAACATAACCTTTCACCCAACAACATCACTACTAGATAAAGATCTCAAAAGATCAAAGAAAAGGGAAAAAGGACATCTATGAACAAAAATATTTGTAGCAGCTCTTTTTGTCATGGTAAAGTATTAGAAATTGAGGGAATGCAAATTAATTATGGAGTGGATAAACAAGTTGTAGTATGATAGTGATGGAATGCTATTTTGCTATAAGAAATGATGAATGAGATATGTTCAGAAAAATCTGAAAAGATTTATATGAACTGTTGCAAAGTGAAATGAACAGAACCAGAACACTATACATGTAACATCAATATAATAACAATGTCTCTGAAATACAGCTATTCCCATCAGTAAAATGATCCAAGACAATTCCAAAAGATCCATGTTGAAAAATATTATCTCCTCCGAGAAATATGCTGGGGTTTTTTTTTAACTTTATTTATTTTTCTTGCTTTTTGTTTTTTGGCAACATGGCTAATAGGGAAATATATTTTGTATGATTTTACATGTACACTTGATATCATATGGCTTATCTTTTTAATAAGTGGGGAAAGGGCCCGAAGAAGAGTGAGGATTTGGAACACAATTTTTAAAAAATATATATTCAACTTCAGTTCAACCTTGTACCTGGTCTTCCTATTTCCTACTAATATTAGTGCCTTCCCTCCATTTCTTTTTAATTATCCACAATTTAACTACGTTTTATTTATTTGTATATGCTTATTTGTAACATATTATCTCCACAATAGAATATAAACTCTTGGAGAGTCAGGATTATTTTACTCTTGGTCTCCCAAGGTGTTCAGTGAATACTTGTTGATTGCTGGTTAAGCAAAAGGAAAATCATAAGAGCAAAAAAGATCTGATTTGGTTTGAACCCTCTGGAATAACTTAGAAATCATTGAGATAAAAAAATGTAAATGATGCGTAAGGACATGATTAAATGCCCTAGACATTTGCCAATTTGGACTTTTTAAGTTGAAGCAAGACCTTTGTGTTGTATATGAACACCATACTGGAGGACTTCAGACATTCTTTATTAACAAGAAAGGCATATGTACCAAAAGCCTGTGTCATGTGCCAGTGGAGGAATCCTAACAAACAAATAAGATTTATTATACTATCCTATTCTATCCTCTCCATAAATTATAGTGATTGGTTTTGAAATGAGTGTCAGCAATAAGCTCTGAAGTAATATATGGATCTCTATTCCTAGTATATTTGGACAATGATTCATTAGCCTCTATTCTGACAAGTATTAAGTTGGAAGCTGACAGTCAAAGATGGATAGTAGCATTATCCAACGATGAGTTCAGCATTCATTACCAGGGAATACCAGTATGAATGCATACATCCTTCTACAGGTCCCAGGCATTGGAAACAATGGTAATTCCCATGGAGAAGGGTATGAGTATGTTATTATTTCATAACTTTGGTAGTGTGGTCCAAGAAAGAACCATAGAGCTGAAATGAAATATATATATGAATTGTTTATCTATAGAACATAAACAGCAATAAACTTTTAGGGTATGTGTACATAAATTTCTTATTAATAGAAGTGGGGAAGAATAATATAATCAACATCCTAATCTGTGCAAGGAAGTTGTGGCATTGTCAGGAATAAAGGAATCTACAATTATACTCCATCTTAACAAAAATAATAATAGTTTGCATTTATGTAATGCTTTAAGGTTTGCAAAATGCATTACATTAGTAATTTCAGTAACAAGTTCAGTTACAGTAGTAATTAGTAACTTAATCCTCACAACTCTATTGTAGTGCTTTATCATCCTGATTTTAAAGAAGAGGGAAATTAAGACCAAACAGATTAAGTAACTTCTTAGGTTTACACGATTCAGAAGTATCTGACTCGTGTATTACAAAGGAATATTTACTTCAAAGATAGAACAAGAACAAACATGAAAATATTTCCCCAAAATATGAGTAAGGAGGAATATTTAGTTCCTAAGCACTTCATTTTAGGAAATGAGTTTATGAATGAAACTCATAGTTTAGCTTAGTTCCTGTTTATTTATCAGTCCCACCACATTCAAGTCCAAAGTAATTTTTCATCCCAGTTTCTGCTGGGCTGGGATTTTGGACTGTCAAATCATTGTAATTTCTTGTCCAGATCAGAAACTCCACTCCTTACATCTAAAACAGAAGATAATAAATGAAAAGAACAAAGACCCAAGACTCAGGGTCTTGTGGTCTATGAGTGGGAGTAAAGGAAAGGAGATGTCCTTCATACTCCTCTCATTTTACCACATGATTGTGTTGTCATAGGAGTCACTTTCTTCCTCAGGTGTGAATAAAGCAAACTCCTAGGTCTGGATTTTCAGGCTACAAAATGTTAATAGTTTGGGTTGTACAACCCATGGAAGAGTGTCTAAACATCCTCATATTTCCTTGAAGGATGTCTTTTCTATTCTCCACTTTGATTAAGGCATTTTAGGTGGTCTAAATTTGAACTCACATCTTTCTGATTCTAGGCCCAGCACTCTATTCAAAATACCAACTAGTTTCTTCATCATAGTGTGAAAAAGGCTCAGGATTCCTGAAAGTGTATCACTAAAATATAAAATATATAATCACTAAAGCACTAAAGAAAAGTATAAAGTATATTAAATGTAATTCTAAGTTGGGAAAGATTCAAATAGTGCAGTGGCAATTGAATCTGTTATCCAAATTACCTGTGGAGTAACTCATTTATCAGATGATGAATTTGGTAGACTTAACTCATTAAAAAACAAACAACCAAAAAACTTGTTTACTAATGGCGTAAGGGAAAAGGGAATCTAATATGTCATTGGATATGATATCTTCACCAAAGAGTGTATTGTCTTTTAGAAATTCTGGAAGTTCATTTTTATTTTAAGTCATTAATCACTATCACCATTCTTTGAGTATTATTGAAGTTCATAATCAGCATTATCTTCAACTCTTCACTTTTCCTCATTTCATATATCAAATCATTTGCTTAAACCTTACTGTTTTTATCTTCATTACATCTCACATTACTTCTATTTTCCCTCTCCAGAAACTTGGTATTCTGACATCATCTCCCTTAACTTTCACAGGTGAGTTTTCACTTCTTTTTATCTAAGACCTGCACATTTTTCAGACCATATCCACCCATTATTGTAGTTCATAATCTTGTCCCTCACATTTTTTCATTCTCCTACCTTGGTATTGTCTCTTCCCATTGGAATTAATATTCTTTTTTTTTTGTTTGTTTTGTTTTTTTTTTTTTTTTGCTTTTTTGCTGAGGCAATTGAGGTTAAGTGACTTGCCCAGGGTCACACACCTAGAGAATGTTAAGTGTCTGAGACCAGATTTGAACCCAGGTCCTCCTGACTTCAGGGCTGGTGCTCTATCCACTGCGCCACCTAGCTGCCCCTGGAATTAATATTCTTGGGGGTAGGGTGGCTTGCTAGCTCGTATTTTACACATAGAAAAGACTTACTAAAGGTTTTTACTCTCTATCATTCATTTCTATCTATATTCATCATCTTAATCTCTATCTAATTCTCTGTATTTTCTTTTCTCTATTTGTTCAGCCACCATGTTGTTTCTGGTCTCATCTTCTCTCAACTGGAGTATTTTGATAGTTTCCTAATAGGTTTTCTTGCCTCGAGTGTTTTCTCTTATTTTCCACATGACTGCTAAAGTGAGTTTCCTAAAATGCTAATTTGACCATTTCATTTCCCCGCTCACAAAACAAACAAACAAACAAAGAAAAAAACCTCCCATGGCTTCCTATTACCTTTGGGACCAAATAGAAATGCCTATCTTTTCACATTTAAAGTCAAATACAATCTGGCCATATTACCATCACAATCACCACCATCATTACCACCACTACTGTCACCACCAGCAATGGGATGAATATGACATCTATGACTATTACTACTATGACTACCACCAATATATATAAAAACAATACTCAGGACAAAATTCAGCTTTATACAACAGCTTGAAGTTTTGCAAATGCTTTGTACATATTATTTCAATAATATCAGAGTTCATCCTTGGATGAATTTCTTAGTGTTCCCACTAGAAACTAGAAAATATACAACATCTTTGGATATCATATTCTTTTTTTCTAACAGTTTCTTTCCTTTCACTGTCTGAAGGAAGAAGTGGCCCGTTGGCTGGCATTTTTTACTCAGTTATTGTATTGTTTGCATGGTTCCTTGGTCAGATACCACAGTGTTTTTCACAAAGCAAAACATAGCAGGACTACTCACATGTAGACTCACAGGCTGCAGCACAAGCTGTTGACAATTACCCCTGAGGTTCCTTTTTTTTTCTTAATTTAAAAAAATGATGAGTAAGATTTTAAATACCTCTGGCTGACCCAGAAGAGACAGAAACACTTAAAAACCAATGAGGGAGCCTGACTCAGACAAGCTCTTTTTACTCATGTGGAGCTGAGTGAGTTCTTTTCTCCATGCTCCCCCATAATGCCAACATTGCATATTAGAATCCACTATCCCTAATAGAATCCATGCCCTGAAAAAAATTTTTCCCTTCTCTAGTGATTGTTTTTTTCTTTTGTCCTTCTCTGTTTAGTATAGATTTTAATAATATAATATAATAATAAGTTTATAAGTTGAATAGTCTCAAAGAATCTCTAGTTTGATATACTGATATTTTGATAGTGGAGGGAAAAGGTATATAAATAATTGATTCTTTAATAATAATAAAAGACAGAACTGCCAAGAACCATACTGACATACATAGAATTACATCTGCAAGTATTCAGGAGGCTGAACTTAGAATCAGAGACTCTACCTCTGACTTTTCTTAGTTGTGGGATCATGAATAGATTGCTTAAGTTCTGTGATCCTCAGTTTCCACACTTCTGAAATGGGCAAAATATAACTTATATTACCTATTTGGAGGGTTATTGTGGGACTGAAATAAAAGTTTCCAATATATTTTACATGGATTACCCTTAGTCTTATGGTAGTATACAAATTGAAACGAAGCAGAGTAGTTAAAGTCTGACAGAGAACAAACTTTATGACTTTTACATTTTTTCAGTATGTGACATTTTTTCCTTGTTAGTCACTTTCATTTTTTACATAATTTTGCATCAAGTCAATAAGATATTGAGACATGTTTTATTTAATTCATCACCATGAAATCACACTTCAGTTATATTGGAGATCCTTTTCTTTTCCCCAATTTTAGATCTGATTAAAACCTAGAAGTTTTTAATGGGGTTTTAAATCAGTTGAAATTCTTAACCTTTAATGATAGGTGGCATAATATAAGGCTATATTGTAGTATTATACTTCAATTTGGGGATTTCTGTAAATCCAGAATAATTTTGCCTCTCAGTATATCAGTATAATTATCATTCCTCAATGGGGACAAAACTTCCATACCCACTGGAAATTTAAAGGAAAAAAACCACATCTCCCCCAACATATTTTTGAAGGTAGGTGGTTTATAGTATGATTAAAGATACTCAAATTATACATGTTCACCTGGAATTCTTACATTATTTTTTCTTTTTCAACTACACTTTCTTTTGTTTTTCAGTGTCATTGTTCTTTATTCACTGTGTGCTTGAAATGTTTGCCTTTTTCACACCAACAGCAAGTGCAATATTTCTGACAACCATTCAAGCATGCTCTTTAAAAACTAACTTTTATACCCTTCTTTGGGGGTAATATCCATTCTTAGAAATCAAAAAAAATATGAAACAAAACAAAAGGCAACACTGAAACACATGCACATGACATGAAATCCAAAACTCAACCAAGAAAAGTGGAGAAACCAGTTCAATCTGGTTTCTTTAGGTCAGGTTCAAACATTCTGAGTCAACTTGTATAAGTAGAAATGCATATTCATGAGCATTATTGTCATAAAATTAAACCATATCAAAATTTTGGTTCCTCTCAAGTAACTTACACACAACTACATTTCTTTTAATTTTTTTTTTATTTTATTAAAGTTTTTTATTTTCAAAACATATGTATGAAAAAATCTTCAGTATTCACCCTTCTCCCTCTCTTCTCCTCATCCCTAAATGTCAAGTAATCCAATATATGTTAAACATGTGCAATTCTTCTATACATATTTTCACAATTATTGTGTTGTGCAAGAAAATCAGATCAAAAAGGAAAAAAATTGAGAAAGAAAACAAAATGTACAGCAAACAACAACAAAAAGAGTGAAAATGCTATGTTGTGATCCACATTCAATTCCCATAATCCTCTCTCTGGATATAGATGGCTGTCTTCATCAAAAGATGATTGGAAATGGCCTCATCATCTCATTGTTGAAAAGAGCCATGTCCATCAGAATTGATCTTTGTATAATCTTATTGCCATGTACAATGATCTCCTGGTTCTGCTCATTTCATTTAGCATTATTTCATGTAGGTCTCTCCAGGACTCTCCAAAATCATCCTGCTTATCATTTCTTATAGAACTATGATATTCCATAATATTCATATACCATAACTTAGCCATTCTCCAATTGATGAGCATCCATTTAGTTTCCAGTTTCTTGCCACTACAAAAAAAAAAAAAAAGGCTGCCACAAACATTTTTGTACATGTGGGTCTCTTTCCCTCCTTTATGATCTCTTTGGGATACAAGCCCAGTAAAAACACTGCTGGATCAAAAGGTGTGCACAGTTTGATAGCCCTTTGGGCATAGTTCCAAATTGCTCTCTACAGTGGTTGAATCTTCACAACTCCATCAACAATGTATTAGTGTCTCAGTTTTCCCATAACCCCTCCAACATTTATCATTATCTTTTTCTGTCATCTTAGCTTATCAGGGTGGTGGATAGTGGAACCTCAGCTTTGTGTTAATTTGCATTTCTCTGATAATTGTGATTTAGAGCACTTTTTCATATGACTGGAAATGGTTTCAATTCTTCATCTGAAAATTGTCTGTTCATATCCTTTGACCATTTAATCAATTGGAGAATGGCTTGAAGTTTCATAAATCTGAGTCAATTTTCTATATATTTTAGAAATGAGGCCTTTATCAGAACCCTTGAATTTTTTCCCCAGTTTATTGCTTCCCTTAACTGCATTTCTTATATGAAAGTAACTCTGTGATCATATAAGAAATTGAATTGTTTTGCTTAATAGTGCTTTAACATTGATCTAGAGAGCCTGAAATCCTAATGACCATTGAATTATACTTGCGAAAACCTTGGGTAGGATCATAGATTTAGCCTTGATGAGAACTTAGAGGCCATCCAGTGTAAGCTCTTCCTTTATAGATGTCAGGAAGCTGAAGTGCAGAGTTTAAGTGACTTGCTCAAGGTCATACAACTAGTAAATGTTCAAGAAGTGATCTGAACCATCTTCTTGACGCTAGGTCTAGGACCCTCATCAAAATTCCATGTTATCCTATGGGTGTTGAACAGAGGAAAAAGCTACCTGGTCTATGTGAATATCAAACCTCTGACACTGGAATAATTAAGAGTAATATTAAATTCATAAGTTAACTAGCCATAAGCAAAGATAAAATGTGCTAAGAAATCACAATATCTTGAAATCAACTTTGTGTTTATTGCTCAGGGTTTTTTTTTTTTTCAAGTTGGTATAGCAATTTAATTGAAATTATTTTAAATAAATGAAAAGAAAACCTTTTTTCACTTAGGAGAAAGAAAGGCAGAAAAGGAAGAAGAGAGCTATTTTCAGAAATCTGGAAGAATCCCCAGGAGGAAACAAATTTTTGGAATTGTAGATATATCCAAATTTACTTTATACTTATCTTTTTATAAAAAAAAGATAAATATATGTAAATATGTATTTATGTATATATGAATTTATATATGCATATTATATATTTATGTATATAAATGTGTATTTATTTACAAATAGTATAAACTTCATATATACATATATATTTATATGAAAAGAATCATACATTATGAGGTCTTCTATTTAAAGAAAACTGATACATCTTAAGTAATACAAAATATAAGTTAATGTTATTTCACAAATTCAAGTTTCTATATTTCTTTACTTTTTAGAACTCAGAATGAGGTAAACCTCAGTGTTCAAATCCTGAAACATATTTAAATACATGTTAATTTAAGAATACTGGCTGTAATATTCATGCCCAATTCATTTCTTATTCATCAATCCCATAAAGGAGAGTTGACTACCCAGAACTTCTGCATTTTTGCATGTCAGTCACTTTATCACAACAGTCAGCAGAAAGCATTTATTAAACCCCTACTATATACCAGACATTATGTAAGGTTCCAACGAAATAAAGAAAAGCAAAAAAAGTAGTCCTTGCTTTGAAGAAGCTCAGTCAAAAGAGGGAGCCAACATATAAACAACTATATACAAATACAGAGTAACTTGGAGATAATCAACACAGGGAAAATGCCACTGCTTAAAATATTCTTGAAATACCTTTTATCTTTCTTCTCCTTTCTTCTCCTTAGCTTTGTCCAAAATTCAGCTCAAATCCAACGTTTCTAGTTGGCCTTGAAAATCAAGTCAAGCAATATTTAGTAAATGCCTTATTGCTGTTCATTCATATCAAACTTTTCACAACTCCATTTGGAGTTGCTTTTTGGCAAAGATACTGGAGTAGTTTGGCATTTCTTTCTCTAGGTCATTTCACTGATGAGAAAACTGAGGCAAACAGGGTAAAGTGACTTGCTCAGATTAGCATTGTTAATGTTTGAGCTGAGCTCACCTAGTTGCTCCTTATTTAAATACTTTATGTCAATTTTTGGGACTATGAAGGTTGACCTACTTTTAAGAAGTTCACAACCTACTGCCTAAGGCAACATACTAACAACTATGTACAAAGGAGATGTATATGGTTAAATTTGAGGTAATCCCAAGGCAAAGGGAAAAAGGACCAGGAAAGTTCCTTGCCAAAGGTAGGATTTTAGTTGAGATTTCTTTGTTTATAGCATCTGGTGAGAGAGTATCTGCAAAAGGAAAGGTCTTTGGGTCTTCTCCCTTCAATAGCTAAGTTGCCCTATTAAAAGGATTTAGTCCTTGACCTCTCCATTTGTTCTTTCTCCATTGCTTATTCTATATAAAGAGAGTGGATCCTAAGATCTTATGAGCTTTAAAAGGTCAGAAGATTGCATCACCAACTTGGTGTTCCAGAATCCCAAAATGCAGGAGATTTGAAGAAATTACAAGAGCTGGCTGCTGATTTGGTGAGAGAGATTGAGCAGAGGATAATGATAAATTTATGAATTAGGGTAACATGATGCTGTTGACAGTTATAGGTAGAGTTGGGATTCTCAGGAAAGATAATGATTCCTGATTTGGACATGTCAAGTTTGGAGTTGACTCCAAATAAAAAAGTACATGAATGGTTCCAAAATTTCATCATTTCCTTGGGGTGGATCTATATTAACCAACAAATTAGATTATTAGATAACAACTCACCTCCACACCCTCCACATATACACACCATATTGAACTGTCCTCATGAAATAAGTTTTTCACTTTCATTGTCTATTATCTAATATTTTAGTGAAGAACTTCTTTAGAATTAGTATGGACTTTGTGCAACTGATATCAGAATTCATTGCCTTGCTTACTTGATAGAACATGCAATGCCTGTGCTTCAGTAATAGGATTTTTAGAAATCCAAAAGTCTCATCGCACCGTGAAGCACCAGTAGAATCTCTCTGGTAAGTAGTGAAACTTCTATGAACTTTTATGACCAAATTATTTAAAAAAAATAATCTAGATTCAGAAACTTTCTGATAAACTGAATTTCTGAAAAATGAACTTTTCATTTTATCAAACTGTTCATTTGCTGACTACTCAGAAATATATTATACTAGAAATATCCTAATCTAAGCATTTTTTTTTTTGCTTTTTTTGCTGAGGCAATTGGGGTTAAGTGACTTGCCCAGGGTCACACAGCTAGGAAGTGTCTGAGACCAGATTTGAACTCAGGTCTTCCTGACTTCAGGGCTGGTGCTCTAACCATTGCGCCACCTAGCTGCCCCCAATCTAAGCAAATTTTATAAAAAAGATCTGGGATTGGGGGCAGCTGGGTGATGAGTGTAATAATCAAAGTGAAGACCTCTCACAACTATCAACTAAATTAAACAAAGCCTGAGGGCCTAAGTTTTGATTTCCAGGGAATCATGTGATAGAGGGGGGAAAGAAGAAAGTAGTGTGATTTATAGGCTGTCAACATTCCAGTCCTTAAATAAGGGAAGTAAAGTATACATAACCAATCAAAATATATGTAAGGGAAAAGGGGAGGGAGATGGGCTTGGGACTTTCTTTGTTTGGACTGTATAAAAATCACAGGTATGTGCTGGACAGTGGCTCTCCCAACTCTGGACTACTTATTTGAGTTCAGTCTGGGACCACCCGGTTCTCGCGAGGTCCTGAATAAAGCCTTTGTTCTCTACCTTGAGATATTGAAATATTGATATTTCGGATGAGGGTCTGAATATCCCTTACAGACTTGAGGGCTCGTTCAGGATCACGGGGGTTCTTGGGCGGGGGGGGGGGCCCGGGGGGGGGGGGGGGGTCTCAAGACCAGCAGCAGATGCGCACCTGGACAATTTTGTCCAACGGCCACTGGTTTTTCAGAGTCCCTCTCCTCCTGGAGAATCTAACGGCCTGAGGCAGAAGTACTCAGCATAGAATAAAGGAAAGGCAGAGAGAGAGAGAGAGAGAGAGAGAGAGAGAGAGAGAGAGAGAGAGA